>JAUMHN010202079.1:0-21189 GCA_032360265.1 Heliamphora ciliata
ATACGCTGGGGTACGGT
The DNA here is from genome assembly GCA_032360265.1 of Heliamphora ciliata. Taxonomy (NCBI): domain Eukaryota; kingdom Viridiplantae; phylum Streptophyta; class Magnoliopsida; order Ericales; family Sarraceniaceae; genus Heliamphora; species Heliamphora ciliata. The sequence goes on from JAUMHN010202079.1 coordinate 18, forward strand.
ATTTATTGAATTCTTCAACCAGTGAGGTGTTGCCACGTTTTGGGACACGTCAGGCCATTTGGAGTTGGTGGTCGCTATGATATCCTAGTTTCCCACATCGGAAAGGGAGAGAGAGTTTCTGGGCTATAAAAGAAAAATCTTGGACCCTTATATTCAACGAGACCTTTTCCCAAGTGGTAGAGACCCTAGCAAAAGTCTGCAATTAACCGTGCTTACACTGGAGCAATGCAAGGATGGGTGACCCCCTAGGAAGAACAAAATCGTGAGGGCTTGCCCAAAGCGGTCAATATCGTTGCCATGTGAAGGGTCAGGATGTTACAGATGGTATCAGAGCCGACTCTCCTCACCTCCGAGTGTGGACCCCTACCGTGTCGCATGACATGTGGGCGGGCTACTGAGTGGGTGGGTCGATAAAGACTGGCAGGCTACCAGAGCTGGCAGGCTTAACGGGGGTGGATTGTGATACCTTAGTATCTTACATCGGAAAGGGAGAGGGAGTTCCTGGGCTATAAAAGAAAAATCTTGGACCCTTATATTCAACGAGGCATTTTCCAAAGTGGTAGAGACCCTAGAAAAATCTCCGCAGTTAAGCGTGCTTACGCTGGAGCATTGCAAGGATGGGTGACCCCCTGGGAAGAACAAAATCGTGAGGAATTTGCCCAAAGCAGACAATATCATTGCCATGTGAAGGGTTGGGGTGTTACAGTCGCCACAATGCAAGTTGGCGATCGTCATGTTTTTGAAAGGTTCCACAAAGTTCTATGGCGGGCGCCATGATGAGAGTTGGCGGTCGCCTTACTTGGGCGGCAAGTTTCGATAGTTTGATAAAATTTCATTGGTTTGAAGGCTTCGGGTTCAAATACCGAGCTTGGATCTCTTCCCGAGGATCATACTGAAGCACTATTCCACCTGTTTTCATCATCGGATTCACCTAAGATTAGGCGGGGTCAAATTGGGGTGTGTACAGCAAGGCGGCGCTATTTCGGTGCTGATTCGGGACTATTTTTTAGACATTCTTCGAAGCAACGTGTGGATGGATATTTGATCTATTTTTTCAAAAAAAAAACCAGCACCAAAGAACCACTGGAAAAATCCCAAAAAAGGCAGTAACAGGGGCGGCGGCGCATAGGGGCAGCACAGGTAGCTTTGGGCTATTTTTTTTTCCATTTTTTGAGCTATTTTCAAGAAGATTTTTGGAGAAAAAAGTCTCATAATTGAGAGCTTTTCAACGGTATAAAGTTCGTCAAAAATGGAGTTTGGATGAGGCGGTAGAAGCCGCCTGAAGTGGGCGACCAAGCAGCGGCGTCAGTGGCTTGTGGTGGCTTGCGGCTTTTTCACTCTCCTGGGGTATTTTGATATGTTTTCTGAGATATTCGAGACTGATACGATATATCAATATATATCAGAGAATATTAGGGAAGCCTGATGCAATCAGGCTATAGAATAAAAAACGAACAGGAATTGATACAGCTTATTTTTTTTGGAGACTAAAACACTTTAGTTTTTTACTTGGATCATAAAATCAGGATATATGTATCGTGTTTATATATTTATGAACTGCGTGGATGATTACATATCTATTTTATTTATTCTGTTATTTAATTAATTTAGAAATTCTATTTTAATTAAAATATTTCGTAATGAAAAATAAAATAATTTTTTTAATTAATTAATTTTAATTAAATGAAAAAAATTTAAATATTTTATTTTTTACAAAATATTTCGTTTAAGATGATTTTTCATAAAATCGGATATCTTAAAAAAATGTGAGAATTAATTTCGGATTTTGAATTAATTAAATGAAAAAATATTTAATCGGAATAAATTATTATTTTTTGAAAAATATGGAACAAAAAATAAAATAAATAAATACCTTTAATCAATATCTTAGCTGAAAAGCTGGAGGAATAATTGTGCATTTATTAAATTTTATTTTTTACACATTTAAACACGGAAAGATGGTTTGACAAACCAGAATCTTTGAAATCTTTTGTACGGAAAGATGTTTGATTCTTTCAGATCGTGTAGTTCTCAAAATTAATAAATTTATTTTAATTAACGAATTTTTATAACCTTAAAAAATATTTTAAAAATTTAAGTGGGAGAGAGAATTTATTCATAAATAAATTCCGTAGTCTCCATTACCAGTTTGTAGGCGTTGCAATTAAACCTTACGTATTGGCAGTAAGGCATTTTTCTCTATCGGATAGATTAATTGCGGTATCGTCAGTATAAACCTCATTTATGAATAATTCTGAATAATTGTTAGTGTTGATTACTTCTCCATCTGAAGGATTCATTGCGAAACGATTGATTTGAGATTAGGTGATAGTTAACACTTAGCTATATATTGTAGTATTCTCTCATTCGAGTCACTACTATTATATACTGGACCGAAACTATGTCAACTATTTAATTTTACTTGGTATGGTTAGTTTCCTAGATAGTAAAATTAATAGGAATTGACTTATCCGGTCTTATGAAGGATAGGAGACATCCTCCCAACAAGGTATATTATTCTCAGGTTACCAGGCTGTTGGCGAATTGCTTTTAAAATGGTAGAGGGAACTAAATTAAAATAAATTTAAAATTTTGGTCCTCATAATTAACGGTATTTTAAATATGTGATTCTCAGGATTAAAATGGCTTTCAACCCACTCACTTATATTCTCACAAAAAATAAACTTACGGAATGAAATTATGTTGACTGGAAATGAAACTTGGACATTGTCTTAACTGCTGAGAATTACAAATTTGTATTAACGGAGATATGCCCACCAGTACCTGACGTAGGGGCAACCGACCAGGAAATTTAGGCCCATTAGAAGTGGTAGAAAGCTTATCAAATGGCTCACTGTTATATTTTGGCTTCAATGCCAAATGTTTTAACAGTATCAGCATCAGTCTATGCCCAGTGCCTATGACATGATTATGAACCACAAAAAAATGTTTGGGGATTAAAATCGTGCAGCTAGGCAGGTGGCTATGAAGTCTCTGATGAATGTAATTATGGCTGAAGGCACCCCAGTTAGGGATCATGTTTTGAAGATGATCGGTCTTTTAAATGAACTGGAGATCTTTGAAGCTGATATTGACGAGAAAACTCATGTCGATATCATACTCCAATCACTGCCTAAAAGATTTAAGCAATTCTTCCTGAACTACACCATGAACAAGCTCATCTTTTCATTAGCAGAACTTTAAGCAGTCGAGAGTGTTCTTAGGAAGCCAAGTTCTGTGTATGTGGCTGAGAAGGGTTCTTCATCTAATCCAAAAGGTAAGAAGAAGAAAAAGGTTTAGACATAGAAAAATATAGGTCCAAAAGCAGTTAAGGGACCAAAAGCTGGTGTGAAGAAGCCGAGAGGTAAGTGCTGTCACTGTAACCAGTTTGGGCATTAGAAAAAGCAGTGTCCGATTTTTCTTAGTAAGAAGAACAAACCAGGTAATTTCTGTTCACTTATAGTTGAAACATGTTTAACGGTGTTATTTACGAGAATCGGGTGTATAGATAGGGAGCCATTAATCATGTCTAAAATTCTTTGTAGGGATTCCAAGAAACCAGACAGCTCAGTGATGGAGAAATTTACCTACACATGAGTAATAATACAAGGGTGGCAGCAATTATAGTAGGAGATGTCACTCTCAACTTTAGTAGAGATAGGATACTTCTTCTGAAAAATTATTTTGATGTACCTTCGATTAGAAAAAAATTTATATCAATCTCGAGTTTAATAAAGGACAAATATTATGTTCATTTTGGTGACTCCGTGGTTGTGAAGAAAAATAAATATTATATTTGTTCTGGTACATTGCTGGATGATCTGTATATCGTATCTCCTATCTCTCCTACACTGCAACTAATTAAAATGAATAACACATCTATATTATCATATAAGAGAGTTTTCTTCTTTAATGAACCAAAAATTTCTTTGGCACTCACACTTGGGTCATATTAATCTAAAAAGGATAAATAAACTGGTAGAAGATGAACCTTTGAGTTTATTAAAATTAGAGGCACTTCCAGTATGTGAATCTTCTTAGAGGGTAAGATGACTAAGAGATCTTTTTCAGCCAAATGCTATAAAGCTAAGGAACCGTTGAAGTTGGTTCATTTTGATGTGTGTGGTACTATGACAATTCGGGCTAGAGATGGCTTTGAGTACTTCGTCAGTTTCTGAATGCTTTGAGAAATTCAAAGAATTCAAGGCGGAGGCAGAAAAGCATCTGGGTAAAAGTATCAAATCACTACGATCCGACCGTGGTGGGAAATACCTCTTTTGAGAGTTTAAGGATTACCTATCATCAGAAGGGATGACATCCCAATTGACTGCACCTGGCACTCCGCAGCAGAATAGTGTAGCAGAAAGAAAGAATAGGACTCTTATGGAGATGATAATAAGGTCTATGATGAGTTATTCAAGTTTACCCGATTTGTTTTGGGGACTCGCTATAGAGATAGTGGCTTACATTTTGAACTTGATACCTTTTAAGTCAGTACCTTCTAATCTCACAGAATTGTGGACCGGGTGTAAACTTAGTCTGAAACATATTCAAATTTGGGATTATCCAGCACATGTGCTAAAAGGAAATGCAGGTATGTTGAAACTGATGACAGAAGTCTATTTCTTAGTGAAATATCCCAAGAGGAACGAAGGGTGGTCTGTTTTATAATCCTAAGAATCAGAAAGTCATTGTTAGCACCAATGCTCGATTCTTGGAAGAGGATTATATTATGGATCACAAGCTCAATAGAAAAACTATTCTAGAAGAACTGAGAGAAAATAATAGTAGAATAGAAGAATAAGTCACTGATATCCCATTATCTCGTCGTAGTGGGAGGATTATCGGGATAGGTGCAAATCAAGAACAGGGTGCTGATGCATAGGGTTCTGATTCTGCACAGCATATTACTACTAGTACAGAGACACGGGTAGTGCCTTGTCGTAGTGGGAGGATTGTTCATCAACTAGATACTGAGCCCTGTAACTACAATGAAGCACTTCAAGACAAAGATGCAGATATTTGGCAAAGAGCTATGAATTTAGAGATAGAATGTATATATTCTAATCATGTCTAAAAACTTGTAGAACCACACGAATGTATAAAATTCATTAGATGCAAGTAGATCTACAAGAGGAAGAGAGGAGTAGACGGGAAGGTTGAAACCTTTAAAGCTAAGCTTGTTGCTAAAGGATTCACTCAGAAAGAAGTAATCAATTATGAGAAAATCTTTTCATCGGTAGCCATGCTTAAGTCTATTCGGATTCTCTTATCCATTGCTGCACATTTCGATTAAAAAATCTGGCAAATAGATGTCAAGATAGTTTTTCTTAATGAAACTCTTGGTGAGTGTATCTATATGATACAACCAGACGGATTCATTACAAATGGCCAAGAGCACATGTTGTGTAAGCTTAAGAGATCCATTTATGACTTAAGCAGGTATCAAGGTCTTGGAACACTCGATTTGATCAAGCCATTAAGTTTTATAATTTTGATCAGAGACTGGATGAGTCTTGTGTGTACAAGAAGTGTGACGGAAGCATGGTGATCTTCCTAATATTTTATGTAGACGATATCTTGCTCGTTGAAAATGATGTGGGGGCATCATCTACGGTTAAAGTATGGTTATCTAGCCAGTTCGATATGAAGGACTTAGGAGAAGCCAGTCACATCCTTGGGATCAAGCTGGTGCGAGATTGAAAACAAAGGATGTTGGGCTTATCACTAGAAAAGTATATCGATGGCATCCTTACTCGTTTTAGCATGTAGAATTTCAAGAAAGAATTTTTTCCTTTCAGGCATGAAATCACTCTATCCAAGGATCAGTGTCCTAAGACACCTGATGAGATAGAGAAGATGAAGGCGGTTCCTTATACTTCGGCAGTAGGAAGCCTCGTTTATGTCATGCTTTGCACTAGACCTGACATCTGCTTTGCCGTTGGCATGGTTAGTAGATATCAGTCTAATCTAGGGAAGGAGCTTTGGACTGCTGTAAAGAATATAATCAAGTACCCGAAAAAGATTAAGGATTATATGTTAATTTCCAGGCAGACATTCTAGTACCTTTGGGGTACACAGATTCAGATTTTCAATATGACAAGAATTCCCATAAGTCTACATCAGGATATGTGTTTACTTTAGGAGGTGGAGTTATAAGTTGGAGGAGTATCAAGCAGTCCTGCATTGCTAATTCTATTATGGAGGCCGAGTATGTGGCAGGTTTTGAAGTAGCCAAGGAGGTCGTTTGGCTCAGAAACTTCCTGTAAGATCTATAGGTAGTACCTTCAGTTTAGTCGGCTATTATATTTTACTGTGACAATAGCAGAGCGGTTGCAAACTCGAAGGAGTCAAGGGTCCATAAGAAAGGCAAGCACATTGCAGATCCTTTTACAAAGAACTTACTGGTTAAGACTTTTAATAGTCATGTAGAGGGCATGGGAGTCAGATGTATGGCAGCATAGTTTTGAGTGTAAGTAGAAGAACGTTAGGGTTGGTATACTGAAAATTATTTTTTTAGTATTTAATTTTATTTTTAATAAAATTAATTTTTTATTTTATGAGAATATTTATGAGCAATGTATGTGTATTATTTCTTTAATATTATGCATGGATGTCCGATATTCTGTATAGTATTTAATCTAGTGTGTAGAGCACGGCTTGCACACAGAATATCAAATTTTAGGTTCTTATAGAATATAAGTTTTATGTTAACAGTTTAGATGGAAATAAACATACTATCGGTACGACTATAACACAGAGTTTTAGTAGACCAGCCTTAGTTACGGGGAACAGATAATAGTGTCGTCTATTATCTCGACTCTCTGTGTTAGTATACTTTGTGTGTATTAAATGGAACATTTGGTATAATTAATTTTATATTGACTATAAATTAATTTATACCCCAAGGTTATTATGAATAGTGCTTATCCTCTTAATTCTAAAATAATTATTGATTTGCGTATATTTAATATTCGTTGTTTTGGTTCATTAGAGGGTGCGATTTTATATGGGTCTATATTCCTGGTGAGATGGATAGCGATATTATTTATATGGTGAATATTAATTATTGATGAAATTCACGTCTCGAAAAATCAGGATTGACGATACCCCCTTAAGAAAGCTTATAAGTTTTGACCGAGTTAAACCCTACAGGTGGATTTGATTATCCAGCAGTCAAATAAGTTAAGCAGAAAGGTTTAAGAAATTTTTAGATGTCGATTAAATTAAATTGTTAGTAATTAAATTTAATTGGCGGGTATTGAGAATCTTAACGTGGGGGAAAATGGTAAGCATTTATTAATATGAGCTAAATGTAAAATGGTCTTGAGATTATAAGTCAAAGTGCAATTATAGTTCTTTAGTGGTGTGAAATGTAATTCAGTGTTTTATGAAAAATTGCTGAAACTGCTGCTAGTTTTCCATAATTGCAGATACCGCTATGAGGTTTTCTTAATTGCAGAAACTGCTGATACGTATCTGTATTTCACTGAAATTTTTACTCATAATTACTGCCCATGTCTTTGCTATAGACCTATAAATATATAGGTAGGCTGAACTAGTTTCATCACTTGTCTTCCAAGACTAATGCTGTCTAGGTTCTGTTGGTACGCATTCTTGATAGATTGTAGTCCATCCTACATTCAAGAATCACATAAGGGAATACAATAGAAAATATGACACGTGCTTTAACTCGAGTTCAAATCGTAGTTGAAGATTCGACCGGTAAAAATGTATTCTTCTAAAATTAACTTCAGTTGCAGGGATTTTATTTTCATTGTTCGACGTCAAAAGTTTTATCTGAAACCCGTCCAGTTAATTTTTTCAGATGATCATTTACAAAAATAATAATTTTGACAGTTTTACCTCTAACAGCACTTGCAAACATTTAGTGTCTAAAGCTTTCGTCATGAGTGACAATGTCAAGGTCACAATATTTTAGTGCCACAAGTGTGCGGTTTCTACATTGAAGGTTGTGCCCGCTAGATTCAAAGAAAACTTTTTCAATGAATTGTGATTACAGTGAGTCGGGTGCGATCATGCCAGGTCAACAATATTCTGATATTTTTTTATGAACTGTTTTGATGAAAACTACAAGAATTTAAATTCAAGTTCCCAAAATATGCAATTAAGGTAAATAACAATGAAAGAAAACTAATCCTATCCTTCCCACAAGAGATAAAAGATGTAAAAGGAGAAATGATAAAGTTTGCTACAATACCTACAAGAATAATGGTTAGGGTGTAGCCTCAGTATAGAAGACGTATAGCCAGTCGTCGACCTTCTAATCATCGAGAGCGATTTAGTGATCCAAGAGTGTAATGAAAGGTTAGAAATGTAGTATACTGACTCAAAAGTCTAATCTGACAAAGTTGTAGTATCTTTTTTTAGCTCTCCTCTCCCCTGAATGACCTAGAGGGGTCTAAATTTATAGGAAATAGCCTAAGGTAACGTCCTCTGGCGTTTTGATGCGTGGCGAGAATAGAACCTTCCATTATCAAGGGCCAAAGTTTGTGGGCACAATGAATAAAGGTTATGACCGCAAGATATTTTAGGGTTTGGTGAGGGTGTTGTTCAGTCGCTTCAACAGATGTCACGGTGGTCATAAACAACTGAGCAACCACAACTTTTTGGGAATTTGAAAGTTGCAACCATGTGAAACAAAGGTTATGGCATGAACGTTTGTATGGTTTTTTGGTGTATAAACCAAAATCATTGCTCAGTGATCAATCAAAGGCCTTTCTAGCACCATTTTCTTCATTTTTCGTCATCAAATCTGTCTAGATAGACCTAAGATTCGGCTTAGTCAAATTGAGGTGCCTACACCACTTTGTGAGGGTTAATTAGGTATGTAGTGTAGCATGATTGTGAGGTGTGTGATTCTTAAATTTTTTTTTTGGAAGGGATGCCAAGCAGTTCTAAAAAGTACTAAAATTAGTAAACAATTTAAACTTTATTTTTGTCCATGTGCATTTCTATTTTTTCGCCGTGTATTTTTTTTACCCAGCGCATTTTGAGAAGCTCAGCATGAATAAACTCATCTAGCAGTTTAGAACACATGCTGGAAATTAAAAAGGGATGATGCATAGAACATAGAATTAATTTATTAAATAAGATTAATAAAAGGGAGCTAAAAATGGTTAGAATTCTCTAAGTGTCCCCAACATAGTCCCTAGCTGTTGCGCTTTGTACATTTGCAATACTTTAGAGTGAAATTGAAATTCTATCAGAACCCTTTAATTAAATGCGGAAGGTATAACAAAGCTTAAATAGACGGTTAGAACCGCCATATGAAGTAATGTAATAACCCGGCTCAAACCCTAGTATTAGAGACGGATAGATGATAAGAACCTAGATCACCACATGAACAAGGAAAAATCCTAAGTAACCCAAAACCCTAATTTTAACTCTAAAACCTTAAAAGAGACCAAATACTCAAAGGTAAAACCCTAACACTTAAAAAATCTCAAAATAGCTTAAATTAAGTAAATAATATAAAATATTAAATTAAAATTTTAAAATTCTCGTAATTAAGGTAAAATGACTATTTTGCCCCTAATACAGCAAAAGCTCTCAAAAATTCAAAATTTGACACATGGAAACCCAAAATTAAATATTTATATACAATTAATTAATAAAATATAAAATAACAACAAAAATAACCAAATTACCCTTGGATGGCCGGCCACCTAGGAATTTGTGTCCAAAAAGTTACTTTTTGTCTTTTTAAGCTTAAAAATGAGAAAAAAATATATAAATTAAGTATTATTTTGGCCCAATACTTTTTATACAAGTAATATACAAACTAATATAATAATATAGGTGAACAAAAGCAAACATATAATTATTTAAAGTATTTACACAATAAATAAGTCAAAAAATTAATTCTAGTTAAATTAGCTTAATTTAGCTTAAAAGTCTACACTTATTTATTTAATTATTATCAAAATTATGATAAATCATGAGAAGACTAAATTAATTATAAATACATTAATATAATAGATTTTAGTAGGTTTAGGTACATAAAATTAATATTTTATGCATTTACATACACAAAAATGCACCAAAATACAAATTAAAAATCTAAATTAATTAACAATCATCTTTTTAGTCTCCCAAACACTGCAGAGCTGAATATATATCTGCCCCAAAATGGATTTTGTAAGCCTCAAGCCCCTCCCACCTCCCATGCAACCAATGAGGGTCTAAGAAATTTCAAATTTTAAATTTAAGCAATAATTACACTCCATTACAATTTTTTCAATAAAAACAAGGCCTTAGCGCCACCCATTCTCTACACGTTAAAGCCAAGACCCTTTCGTCTTCAATATTTTTAGCATCATAAGAGGTAAGAAACTCCCTTAAACCTTCTGATATTCTCCCTTAAGATACCCCTCAATCTATCTCTATAACAAACCTTAAGAGAAAAAATGAAGAATAACTCAAAAAAGGTGTTCTAGATGCAAATAATGGATGGCTAGGACAAGATTGTGTTTTATATGAACTTGCATGTGTATGTTTTTAAGTTTTATGGCTTGTGTGTATTCTGTAGTTTTGATTTATGTGAGTTTATAACATGCATACAAAGAAAACATGTCAAAAATATACACAATATAAGCTAAGCAAGCAAAACCCTAAGTCGCCTTATTTTCTGGACTTACTTACTTTCTTCCACCGACTTTAAAATATCTTAACTAATTGTATAAAATTGATTTTAAAGTAATTTTTGTGTCCAGATCTATAATTTTGAGTTCTCTTTCATACAAATTTTGTTTGAAGTGATTTCATTGAGTAGAACTCCAGATATCTCATTTTTTTCAAAGAGTGTCAGATCTTGACCACTTTGAGTTAAAGACCTAACCACCTTAATTTAGAGTGAGAACCGAGCTTAGGTCAAAACATAAATCTTGTAGAGGACATATTTAGCTTTCTGTCCACCAAAAATGAACCAAATATATGAAGTCTTGATAGGTCAAAAACCTTCCCAAAGTCACTGTTAAGGTTCAGTGACTGACAGACCTCTCTGTCACACATTTTTGTGAGAACCAAAATCTAACTTTTTAGACGCCAAATCCAAAACTGGTAAGCATGAAAAATGTATCTAACATATTAAATTAAATAATAAACAAAAATTAGCCCAAAATACCCTCGGATGATTCCCCAAAGATTTTGAGTATTCTCTGTTAAAAACACAATCTGCAGTCCCTTTTTAGGCTGACTGAACCCTTTTTATAAATTAGCCAACATCTCAAACTTTTTCTAAATAACTTGTCTTAGCACAAAATATAAAACTTGTAGGGGACATCCTGAACTAAAAGATCACCAAAAATTAGAGTCATATCCCTTTAAATGATACCCCAAAATCGTGACCAACAGAGGACTAATTTCTAAGATTTTCTCTGTAAAATGCTAAAGAATTTTTAATAAAATAAAATAAATGACAATTTTACTTTAGGAACTGACTTTGGTGGTATATATAAAAGTTGTACGAAATAATTTTATCTAATTTTTGTCCAAATTTCAGAAATTAAATCAATGTCTAAGTGCTTCGAAACACTGTCACAACTTTTAAACTTGTACCAGTAAAAACACGCGCGATTACACGTAACACCCTTATAAGACATGAGAGTTTAGGATCCTATCTCGGTGAGTTAAAAACTTGATGTCTCGATCCACGTGTAAAAACCGAGCTTTGCCAGAATAAAAATCCATCTAGATGGATCGTAGACCACGACGCCAATAGCAAGGATTCACTGTTGGATCATTGAAAACTGAGCCCCGGGCCTCTGAGAAGTTAGAGAGAAGGCAGAGAGGAAATGGAGAAAACCTAATAGAGAAGTTTTGAAAATATCTTTTGAAAATATCTAACTCCAGATATTTATAGGCATCCAAAATATTTGTTTTTTGAAAATTTTCAAAATTCGCACTGCAACGTCCCACTGCCCTGAGAACCAACCCTGCATGCATATCTAACCCCAATCATGCATCAAAATGCATATAAACATGCAAAATTAAAAACGGGAAACACGCGGCGAAAAACACTAAAAAAGAAAATGGGTCAGGGTCTCACAGACAAGGTTGACACAGAAAGGAGTGAAGTTTGAATGGAATGATAAGTGTGAGACTTCTTTTCAGGAGCATAAGACGAGATTGATTAGTGCCCTTATCCTGATCATACCCGAGTGAGAAGTTGGATATACGGTGTTACATCTAAAGAAGGTCTAGGATGTGTGCTTATGTAGAATGGTAAGGTAGTGGCCTATGGATCAAGATAGCTGAAGCCTCACGAGCAAAATTACCCCACCCATGACATAGAGCTCGCAGCAATAGTGTTTGAACTGATGTTATGGAGACATTATCTCTACGGGGAGCTGTTTGAGCTTTTCACTGACCACAATAGTCTGAAGTACCTGTTCATCCCAAAGGTCCTCAACATGAGATAACATCGATGGATGAAGTATCTAGAGAATTATCAGTTCACCCTATCCTATCATCCCGACAAAGAGAACGTGGTAGCTGATGCCCTTAATCGGAAGGCAATAAGTATGTCGACATGTGTAGCAGCAAGAGAATGGGACTTGGGAGGAACACTCAACGAGTTTCAACTCCAACCCTCAGAGTAAGAAGATGGAACCTATTTTTGTCTAGCTGTGGTGATATCCAATCTTCGTCAGCAAATCCTAGAATCCCAAAAGCACGACCAAGAGTTCGAGTTCATTTGAAGGCACCTTATACCCGAGGAATCAAAACTAGGTTAGGTAGTGAACAAGCATGGACAACTAACCTACCTAGGACGGTTATTCATACCGAACGTCGAGGATCTAAGAAGAGTCGTAGCAAATTTTATGGCCAGATGCATTACCTGTCAATAAGTGAAAGCAGAGCACCAGAGACCGGGAGGAACCCTTCAGCCCCTAGAGATACCACAATGGAAGTGGGACCACATAACCATGGGTTTCGTCTCTAGAATACCAAGATCACCATCAGGACATGACATCATCTGGGAATCCTGGATCGTCTCACCAAATCTGCACACTTTCTGCTTGTCTAAACTTCTGAGAAGCTTGAAGCCCTGAGTCAGAGATACATTTGGGAGATCATTCGCCTATATGGAAATTCGCTATCTATTGTGCCAGATTGAGACCAACGTTTCACCTTACAATTTTGGCAAAGTCTACAAGCTGTCCTAGGAATAGAGCTTTGTTTTAGAACCACTTTCCACCCGCAGACTGAAAGATAATCTGAACACACGATTCAAACTCTGGAGAACATGCTTCGAGCCTGCATCATGAATTTCAAGGAACGTTAGGAGAGGCATTTACCATTGGTCGGGTTTGCCTACAACAACAGTTATCAAGCTAGCATTGGCATGCCGCCATACGAAGATCTCTACGGAAGACTATGTCGATCGCCGATTTATTAGACCGAAGTAGGAGAGAACACACTTCTTGGACTTGACCTAGTACAAGAAACCACCGAGAAGATTTGACTGATCCGACAATGAATCACCACCGCTCAGAGTAGACAGAAGAGCTACGCTAACCAAAGACGAAGATCGCTTTAATTCGAAGTGGGAGATCCTGTATTCCTGAAGATTTAACTGCGATGAGGAGTTATATGTTTCGACAAGAAAGGAAAGCTAGCCCTAATATACATTGGACCTTTCGAAATCTTGGCCAGAGTCAAAGAAGTAGTGTACCACATAGCCCTATTGTTGCAGCTTACCCATGTTCACAACGTTGTCCACGTATCGATGCTAAGGAAGTACGAACCTAATCCTGCCCATGTTCTGAATTAGGAAGAACTCTATGTTGATGTAGATGCTACATTCGAGGATTGGACAATGACGATAATTGACCAGCATGAAAAGATTATCCGAGTAAAGACTATTCCGCTTATACGAGTTCTTTGGAGGCACCATGGAGTTGAAGAATCAACCTAGAAACGAGAAGAAGCAATGAGGGCAAGTCATCACCAGTTGTTCGTGGAATGAGGTGCGATATTAAATTTCGAGAACAAAATTTATTTTAAGAGGGTATATTGTAAGAACCCGATTCAAAACGCTAGTATTAACGATGGTTAACCCATGAGATCTACGGTCGCCAAAGGTTTAGAATCGAGATTCGATTGAAACCCTAATGACCCAACACTCGAGAGGCAAAATCCTAACACTCCGAGAAACCTCCCAACATTCTAAAATTAATTAATTCTCATAAAATATTAATTGAAAAAGTAAGAATTCTCATAAAAAGGGTAAAATGACCATTTTGCCCCTAAGACATCAAAAAATTTAAAAAACTCGAAATTTGACACTTGGACACCCTAAATTAAAGATTTAAACTAAAATAAAGAGTAAAAGATAAAATAACAACAAAAAGACCAAAATACCCCTTAGTGGCCGGTTGTACCTTGTTTTGTGTACTAAAAAGTCACTTTTTACTTTTTAAGCTCAAACTAAGAAAAAAATGTACAAATTTAGAGAAGGCAGATTAAGGAGATTTGTGACTGACCAAGTAGGGAAAAAGGAGCAGCCATGACAGGATAGGCCACCGCCTGACAGAGAAATGGCGGGGGAGATTTAGATGATTGCGGGGGATTCACCGAAGGAGGAGAAACTAGTTTCTTTTGTCGAACTCACATGAGGAGGTTAAGAAGACAAAGTTCTGATGACGTTCATGTGGCCAAACGATCAGTGAAAAGTAGGCAGAAACCCATCACTTTTTTAGATCAAGATGGGCAGGGTGTCCAACATCCGCATAATGATCCTTTGGTATTCACCATGGTGGTGGCTAATTACCGGATGCGAAGGATGTTAGTTAACAACGGGAGTTCAATGGGCATACTCTTCCTCAAGGGTTTCGACTAGCTCAGCATGGGAGAAGTAAGTTGATACCCGTAAAGTCCCATTTAGTAGGGTTCACTGGGGAAAAAGTGCAGCTGTTGGGTTCGATAGAGCTCCGTTTGACAATAAGGATTCGCCTAAAGCAGATAACTCAGCAGATCACTTTCCTAGTAACAGACTGCCCTTCTGTTTACATTGCAATTCTAGGAAGGATAGCTTTGAGTCTCTTTTGGGTGATAACTGACACTTACAATTTGACTGTGAAGTTCCCAACCCCAGAGGAGTTGGAGAACTGAGGGCCAACTAATTAATGGCTCGAGAATGTTATACCACTTTGTTACGGGAGCAGAGGGGCAAGGAATCAATGATGCTAGATACATCGAATGGCAAGCAGCACTCAGTAAAGCCCCGATTAGAGCCTATTGAAGAACTAGTAGGAGTCACGCTCCATCAGAAAAAACTAGAAGCGACGGTTTTCATAGCGCCCTGTTAATAGAGATTGACCAAGCATAACTTATAGGGTTTGTCAAGGCGCATCAAGATGTATTTGCCTGAGGACACGAGGATATGCCAGGAATCCACCCAGAGGTAATCACACGCTGCCTCAATGTAGCCAAGAATTACAAGCCTATCAGATAAAGGCTAAGAACATTTTCTGAGGAGCGTAATTAAGCAATAGCCACAGAGGTGGATAAACTCCAAAAAGTTGGTTTTATCAAAAGAGGTGTAATACCTTGAGTGGTTGGCCAATGTTGTCTTGGTGAAGAAAGCTAATGAAAAGTGGCGGTGTGTGTGGATTTTACCGATTTGAACAAAGCATACCCCAAGGATAGTTATCCACTACCAAGGATAGATTAGTTGGTTAACTCTACAGCCAGACACGAACGCCTTAGTTTCATGGAAGCCTTTTTCGGCTACAACTAGATTCGAAAGTGCCCGACCGACCGAGAGAAAATTCTTTTACTAATGGCCGAGGACTCTTTTGCTATAAGGAAATGATGTTTGGTTTGAAGAACGTGGGGGCTACCTATCAGCGCTTGGTTAATAGAATGTTTAAACCTCAAATAGGAAGAAACATGGCGGTTTATGTCAATGATATGCTCATGAAGAGCCAGTATATTGCTAGTCATCTGAAAGATCTAAAAGAAATCTTTTATACATTAAAGTAGTATAATATGAAGCTGAATCCCTCTAAGTGTGCATTCGGAGTGGCTAGAGGAAAGTTTCTTGGCTTTGTGGTCAGTTAGAGAGGTATCAAAGCAAACCCAGAGAAAATCAAATCCATTTTAGATATGCAGTCCCCACGGAGCGTTAAGGAGGTGCAGCAGTTGACCGACTGAATAGCTATACTGAATCGTTTCATTTCTAAAGCAACCGATCGGTGCCTACCATTCTTTAAAGTATTGAGAAAAGTTTTTATCTAGATAGAGGAGTGTGAAGAGGCTTTTGTCAACTTAAAATAGTACCTCACTCAGCCACTATTACTCAATCGAACTAAATTCGGCGAGGAGCTATTTTTGTACCTAGCAGCTTCTAACACTATTGTCAGCGCCACTTTAGTGAGGGAGGAAGAGGGGACGTAGAAGCCAATTTATTATGTCAGTTGGGCTTACCAAGGAGGGGAAAGTAGATACCCTAAATTAGAAAAACTCGCTTCGCAGTAATAATAACGGCATGTCGATTGCACCCTGCTTTCAGTCACACACCATTGTGGTAATTACTAGTCAATCGCTTCAGCAAGTCATGCAAAAACTAGGGCTCTCAAGACGATTAGAAAAATGGTCGATAGAAGTTGGGGAGTTTGATAATAGATATCAGCCAAGAAAAGCCATAAAAGGGAAAGCTGTCGCTGATTTTGTAGCCGAATTTACATCACCTGGAGATAACAAGAGCAAGGAGATTATGCAACGACTCTCCTCAAACCCAAAAGATGCTTTTAGCAAAGAGAAGGTCTAGTCAGCCTTCATGGATGGCTTAGCAACATAGGAGGAAGGTGGTCTTGGATTGGTTCTAATTTCTCCACACGGTGACACTCTAGAGAATGCAATGCGGCTTGCCTTCAAGATAACCAATAATGAGGCTAAATATGAGGCCATGACAGCAGCACTAAGAATTGCAAAGTCTATAGGGGCCGAATAAGTAAAGGTTTTTAGTGATTCACAACTAATAGTCGGGCAGCTTCAGAACCATTTTGAGGTGAAAGAAGAAAGGATGCTTGCATGTAAGGGACTAATTGAAGAGATTGGGACAGAATTTGAAAAATGGTCAATCGAACAAGTACCCAGAGCAGAGAATCAGCGAGCACACATGTTAGCTCAATTGGCCTCAGCTCCAAAGAGTCAGCATGATTAAGATGAGCCGATCGAGTACTGGCAGAAATTGGTGGAAAAACTCAGTCAATATCATACTCCAGTCACTGCATTAAAGTTTTATGCAGTTCTACTTGAACTATTCTATGAATAAGCTCAGCTACACACTTGCAGAACTTCTTAAGAAATTTCAAGCAGCCAAGGGTGTTCTTAGGAAGCTGGGTTCTGTGTATGTGGCTGATAAAGGTTCTTCCTCTAAGCCAAAAGGTAAGAAAAAAAAAAATGTTCAGACACAAAAAAACATTAATCTAAAAGAAATTAAGGGACCAAAAGCTGGTGTGAAGAAGCCGAGAGGCAAGTGCTATCACTGTAACCAGTTTGGGCATTAGAAAAAGCAGTGTCTGATTTTTCTCAGTAAGCAGAACAAACAAGGTAATTTCAGTTCACTGGTTGTTGAAACATGTTTAGCGGTGTTATCTACTGGTACCTGGTGTGTAGATACATGAGCTACTAATCATGTCTGTAATTCTTTGCAGGGGTTCTAGAAAACCAGGCAGCTCAATAATGTGGAAATCTACCTGCACATGGGCAATAATACAAGGGTGGTAGCAATTGTAGTAGGAGATGCCACTATTAGTTTTAGAAGAGATATGATACTACTTCTAAAAGATTTTCTTTATGTACCTTCGATTAGAAGAAATTTAATTTCAGTCTCGAATTTAATAAAGGATAAGTATTCTGTTCATTTTGGTGACTCTGTCATTTTGAAGAAAAATAAACATTTTATTTATTCTGGTACATTGGTGGATAATCTATATGTTGTATCTCCTATCTCTCCTACACTGCAACTAACTAAAATGAATAAAACATTACTTTACCATATAAGAGAAAGTTTCATTCTTTAATGAACCAAACATTTTTTTGACACTTACGCTTGGGTCATATTAATCTAAAAAGGATAAACAGACTAGTAGCTAATGGACCTTTGAGTTCATTGGAAGTGGAGGCACTTCCAATCTGTGAATCTTACTTAGAGGGTAAGATAACCAAGATGACCTTTTCGGCCAAAGACTATAAAGAAAAAGAACCGTTGGAGCTGGTTCATTCTAATGTGTGTGGTCCTATGACAATTCGGGCTAGAGGTGGTTTTGAGTATTTCGTCAGTTTCATTAATCCCCTATGATGATAGGTAGTCCTTAAACTCTCCTAAGAGATATTCTCCACTACGGGCGGATCGTAGTGATTTGATACTATTACTTAGACGCCTTGAATTCCTTAAATTTCTCAAAAAATTTAAACTTACGATGCATCAGGTAAATATATTCATACCTTGAGTAGTGATCAGAGGGGATTACCTCTTGGGAGAGTAGTCATCAGAGGGATTCTCTAATGGATATATTTACCTCTAGGAGGTGAAAAAGCGTCTAGGTAAAAGTATCAAATCACTACGATCTGATCGTGGTAGGAAATACCTCTTGGGAGAGTTTAAGGACTACCTATCATCAGATGGGATTATATTCCAGTTGACTACACCTGGCACTCTGCAATAGAATGGTGTAGCAGAAAGAAGGAATAAGACTCTTATGGAGAGGGTAAGGTTCATAATGAGTTTTTCAGGTTTAACCGATTCGTTTAGAGGACTCGCTTTAGAGACAACGGCTTACATTCTGAACTTGGTACCTTCTAAGTCAGCACCTTATACTCTCATAGAATTGTGGACTCGGCGTAAGCCTAGTCTGAAACACATTCAAATTTGGGAGTGTCCAGTACATGTGCTGAAAGGGAAAGCGGGTAAGTTGAAACCAAGGACGAAAATCTGTTTCTTTGTGGGGTATCCCAAGGGAACGAAGGGTGGTCTATTTTATAATTCTAAGGATCAGAGGGTCATTGTTAGCACCAATGCCCAATTCTTAAAAGAGAATTATACTATGGATCACAAGCCCAATAGCAAAATTATTCTGGAAGAACTAAGACAAAATACCAGTAGAACAGAAAAAGAACCACAAGTCACTGATATTCCATTAGCTTGTCGTAGTGGGTGGATTATCGAGACAGGTGCAAATCATGAACAGGGTGCTGATGCATAGGGTTCAAATTTTGCACATCCTCTTACTACTAGTACACTGACACAGGTAGTGCCTCGTCGTAGTGAAAGGGTTGTTCATCAATCTGATCGGTATATGTTCTTAGGAGAGTCGTATGACAAGATTCCAGCAGAACTGGATACTAAGCCCTGTAACTACAATGAAACACTACAAGACAAAGATGCAAATCTTTGGCAAAGGGCTATAAATTCAGAGATGGAATCTATGTAATCCAATCAGGTCTGGGACTTGTAGAACCACCCGAAGGGATAAAACTCATTGGATGCAAGTGGATCTACAAGAAGAAGAGAGAAGCAGATGGGAAGGTTAAAGCCTTCAAAGCTAGGCTTGCTACTAAATGGTTCACTCAGAAAGAAGGGATCGACTACGAGGAAACCTTTTCGCCAGTAGCCATGCTTAAGTCTATTTGGATTCTCTTATCCATTGCCGCACATTTCAATTACGAAATCTGGCAAATGGATGCCAAGACAACTTTCCTTAAGGGAAGTCTTGATGAGTGTATCTATATGATACAACCAGACAAATTTATTGCAAAGGGCTAAAATCACATGTTGTGCAAGCTTAAGAGATCCATTTATAGACTTAAGCAGGCATCGAGGTCTTGGAACACTCGGTTTGATAGAGTTATAAAGTCATATGATTTTGATCAAAGTCCGGATGAGTCCTATGCGTATAAGAAGCGTGACGGAAGCTTAGTGATCTTCTTAGTACTTTATGTAGACGATATCTTGCTCATCGAAAACGATGTAGGGGCATTATCTACGGTTAAAGTATGGTTATATGAGCAGTTCGATATGAAAGAATTGGGAGATTCTAGTCATATCCTTAGGATCAAGCTTGTGCGAGATTGGAAACAAAGGATGTTGAGATTATCACAAGCAAAATATATCAATGATATCCATACTCGTTTTAGCATGCAATATTCTAAGAAAGGGTTTATCCCTTTCAGGCATGGAATCACTCTATCCAATGATCAGTTTTCTAAGACACCTGATGAGGTAGAGAAGATGAAGGTAGTTCCTTATGCTTTGACAGTAGGGAGCCTCATGTATGCTATGCTTTGCACTAGACCCGACATCTATTTTACCGTTGGCGTGGTTAGCAGATATCAATCTAACCCACGGTAGGAGCATTGGACTGCGGTAAAAAATATAATCAAGTACCTGAAAATGACTAATGATTATATGTTAGCTTATCAAGCAGACAGTCTAGTACCTTTGGGGTACACATACTCAAATTTTCAGTCAGACATAGAGTTTGCATCAGAAGACAACATTGTAGATCCTTTACAAAGAGATTACCGGCTAAGACTTTTGATAGTCATGTAAAGGGTATAGGAGTCAGATGTATAGTAGTATGGTTTTGAGTATAAGTGGGAGATTGTTAGGGTTAGTATATTAAAATCATGTTTTTAGTATTATTTTAATAAAATTAATTTTTCATTTTATGAGAATCTTTATGAGCAATGTATGTGTATCATTTCTTTGTTATGCATTGATATCCGATATTTTGTATTGTATTTAATTTGGTGTGCATAGTACGACTTGTACACAGAAGATCAGATTTTAAGTTCTTACAGAATATAAGTTTTATGTTAACAGTTTAGATGGAACTGGACATACCATCGGTACGACTGTGGTATAGAATTTTAGTAGGACTGTCTTGGTTGCGGAGAATAGATAATAGCGTTGTCTATTATTTTGACTCTCTGTGCCAGTACACTTTGTGTGTATTGAACGGGAATATTTGGGGTAATTAATTTTATACTGACTATATAAATTAATTCATACCCCAAGATTATTATGAATAGTGTTTATCCTCTTAATCCTGAAATAATTCTTAATTTGCATATATTTAATATTCGTTGTTTTGATTCATTAGAGGGTGCGATCTTATATGGGTCTATATTCCCGGTG
>JAUMHN010202187.1:0-21187 GCA_032360265.1 Heliamphora ciliata
AAATATAAATATGAAACCACGAATGCAAAAACATCTCAAATGTTTCTCATTAATATGCTAGGGATCAAGAATGAAAACCTAAAAAGTATGGCATTTCAGTATACATTCCTAACTGGAAAAACTAGGTTCAGTCGACTGGGGCAACCCCTCTAGTCGACCGCACCTCAGGGCTGAGGAGTACTGTTTTGGATCTCAGTTTAACAGCCCAAAAACCATCCCAACAAGCCTAAACAAGGTCTAAGAAAACGTAAATCACATCTACACATACTGTTCTACAACTCTAAAGTATAAACCATGCATCGATGATAAAAATAACATGAAAGAAACACGTTAACATGTATATATATAAAAAATAAAGCGGTACAGGGTCTCACACACTTGATTGGTATTAATATTTTAGTACAAGAATTTCATCAAAATAACCCTAAAAATAGATTCTATACTTCGAAAATCATATGAATTGATTGTTTTTAAATTTAAAAGATTACTCGGTTAAATAAATAGATTCTATACTCCGAAAATCATAACAATGGATTGTTTTTAAATTTAAAAGACTACTCGGTTAAATAAAATTTAACTAAGGTGTACTGGAAAAAAATGAGATTCTCACATTAGATAAAATATCTGACTAAAACATTGAAGGTCACTGTAGACACCCCAATTTGACCCCGCCCAATCTTAGGTGAATTCGATGATGAAAACAATTGGAATGGTGCCTCAGTACAATCAACGAAAAATGACCCAAGCTCGGTATTTGAATCCAATCATTAAAAACATTCAAACCAATGAAATTATGTTGAACCACCAATAACTTGCTATGTAAGTTATTCCAAATGTGGCAACCGCCATGTTCATTGCAACGACCGCCAATAGAATCTCTTGGAAACCTTAGCCAAAAGTGGCGACCGCCACCTCTAACATGGCATCCGTCAACTTGAATTATGGCGACCGCTAATAGAATCTTGTGAAACCTTTTCAAACACGGCGACCGCCAACTCCAAATGGCTTGGCATGCCCCAGAACGTGACAACATCTCATTGGTTGAAGAATTCTATAAATTTTGTACCCCCTGGTACGTTTTGAGGACAGAATTTTAGTGAGAGGTTTAGTGAGAAAAGGTCTGCCGAGTCGACGAGCAATTCGAGCACCGAGGCCGAAACCCTATTGAAATACCAAGAGCCGAACCTCTGACCGATACTAAAATCCCATCTTGGATCATTGCCCGAGTATCGAATTGCCATTCCCCGACTTGAGGATTCCTTAGCAATTTAGGTACCTCGTTTGGATCCTCGGTACGGTCTTTCTAACTCCACTTTCTACCTCTTTGGAGTGACCGGATTAATTTGATCATTTCTTATTTACTATGTTTTTGCATTGCTTATAGTTACTTTGTTTATATTTGAATTCAATCTTTAACTTATTTAACTTACTTATTTTATTTATTTACTTACTTGCATTAAGTTATTAATTTATTAATTAGTGCTAACATAATTTGACAATATGACTAAAATAATGTCGTTATTGTTATAATACAAGCAATTACATAAAAATAGTTGCAATTGTCAATATTACACCCATTTAATGCTAATTTTTCTTTTAATCTTAATTTATCGTTTCCTTTGCTAATATTTTATTTATTTTTCTTTTAATATTAGTTTAATGCTAATATACCTTTTCTTTTCTTTTTCCTGTAATGTAGCTTTGTTTTTTTTTAATTTTTCATTCAATTTTTTTTCTTTTCTTTTAATATTAGTTTAAAGTTCCTTCACTAGCATTAATTTCTTCTAGCATCTATTTTCTTTTTCTTTTCTTTTCTTTTAATAATAGTTTAATAATTATTTTGCTAGCATTAGTCTAATGTTCTTTTAATAGTTTTATCTTCCTTTTTATTCTTTTAATATTAGTGTAGTTTTCTTTTTTAGCATTTTGTTTTTTTTCTTGTTCTTTTTTTTATTTTACTGGCTTTATTTTCCTTATAATGTTACATTTTCTTTTCTTGTCTTTTTATTGTTAGTTTCATTTTCCCTTTCTTTTGGTCCTCTTCTTTTTCTCTTTAATGTTAGAATTATTTTCTTTAATATTATCAAACCCAAAAATCATAAAAAGTCTTTTAAACTAGATTTTATTTTATTTTATTTTCTTTCCTTTTTCTTTTCTTTCTTTTAAAGTATAAAATGTGAATAGTTAGATTTACTTTTATTAATAGCATTCTCTAAATCTTCTTATTTTGGTTTAATTTTTCTTTTATAAGCTTTCTCTTTATTTCTTTTTCTTTCAAATTAAATCTTCAAACATTTTCTTATCATAAAAAAACTTATAATTAGGTTCCATTATTTTGGTAAACTTTTTAAAATAAGAATTTCACATACTTTTATTTTTGTTATGCTTTTATTAGTTCAAGAATATGCATATTTTATATGTTAGTTTAATGTTATGTTTAGAATAGTTTGGCTTATTTTGTAGCCAATCATATTT
Source organism: Heliamphora ciliata (assembly GCA_032360265.1). NCBI lineage: Eukaryota > Viridiplantae > Streptophyta > Magnoliopsida > Ericales > Sarraceniaceae > Heliamphora > Heliamphora ciliata. The sequence goes on from JAUMHN010202187.1 coordinate 2,476, forward strand.
AGGTAATTTTAGTATCTTTTAGTATATTTTTGTTCTTTTATGTAAATCATGATATTTAGTTTGTTTTAATAATATTGCATGCAGGTGTGCTCTATGTATCTTTTAGTTAGAAATTGCATGTCGTAGATCTCAGGATTTTTCTTTTAATATTTGTTTTATTTGGCATTCTATATACCTATGTTATGCATTTTTCATATTTAATTTTGGATCTTCTCTCTTTGCCTCCATTTTGTTTATTTGTATGCATTTGAGAAATTTTATTAAAGAATCAACGATGATTAGTAGAGGCCAATCTTACGGTTGGACGAACGAAGTGCCTAACACCTTTCCCGATTCGTACCATAGCCCTCGAACCCTTTTTCTCTAGGTAAACGTTTTAAAGAACAGTAGCTATTTTTGTTTTTCTTAGTTTTTCTCCAAAAACTAAGTGGTGTCTCTATTTTTAATAAAAAAGAATTTTTAAAATTTTGCTTTCAAGTTGTTAAAATATTTTTCAAATATTTTTGAATTTTCTTATTTTTGATCATTTTCAGAAAACCTCAAAATTCCTGCGCCACGGCCGCAAACTTTTTTCTCCCTATTTGCATTTTCTTCGTTTTTTTCTCATTCTATATCAATACTTTAAAATAATATTTAGTTAAAAAATTTTAAAATAATTATTTAAACTTAATTTTTGCTACTTGTGCTATATCGATATTTTAGGATTATCGATTAATTAAAATAAATCCAAAATTATATTTTACGCATCAAAAAATATAGGAATAAACTATTTTTAATCCTAAAAAGTCACTTAATAAACCAAACAAGTCTTTATATCTTACCTGTCAACGATTGACGTTGAAGAATAACAAGAACTACGTGTCGAGATATACACCTAAAGTTTCACAATGATTGGACTTCGTTACCATTTGATCAACACATGAAAAGACTTCTTTGTTATTCTCCACCGATTTCACTCAGCTGTGGTGCCTTCTTGTGCATGACAGAATCTGGGAATTGAATGTTGGGTTGGTGTCTCAAATTTTGACATCCAAGTTTAATAGGATGTTTGGACAATGTTGGAATGCTGAAAATGGAAAAATTAATCACCAAGACCTCTGTAGAAGGCAAAGAAACCAAGACATGATTTTGACCGATCGAGCGGTCTAAAGACAACTTGAGTGGTTTGTGCTGGGACAACAGTTCGTTGTTTGCTACTAGGGTTTTGTTTTGAACTATTTTGTGTGATATATATAAAGGGTTTTATGTCTTAGAAACCTTGGAATGTCTTTACTCCTAATAGGCTCAAATTAGAAGACTAAAAAGACTGTAGAGAGAGAGAAAGACTCAGTTTGAGGCTATGAATACTGTAAATGAGAGAGTGAATTTTATAATCCTTGTTTTTGAGTATAGTAGATTATATTCTTCTGTCCCATGGAGGTAGGCAGCCAACCGAACCACGTATATTGTCTCATTTCTTTTGTTTGTTCTTGTTCTCTATCTTACTTTGTGTGGATAGAAGTCGTGGTGGTTTTTTGCTGCGTTAGGGGATTTATATCCCATAATCCCACAACTACACTACGTATAATCTTTTGTTTCTTATGTTTATTCTTGTTCTCTATTTTTCTTTGTGTGGATTGAAGATGTGGTGCTTTTCGCTGCGTTAGGCAATTTGTGTCCCAAAATTTCAACAACTTGTATCAGAGCTTCAGATGAAAGGCTTGATCACAAGAATGTAGTAGAGATGACGAACATTAGGTATGAAGTCGAGAAGTTCATTGGCAAGAATAATTTTTTTCTTGTGGTAGAGGTGTATAAAGGATCTGTTGATCCAAGAAGGAGTCTCCAAAGTGTTACTCAACAAGGTAAAGATGCCAAAAAGGATGACCGACGACGATTGGGAGGAACTTGATGCCAAGTCTGAGAGTTTGATTCGATCAAATTTGGGAGATAAAGTTATTCACAACGTGATTGATGTAGAGACAACATATGAGATTTGGCAGAAGCTAGAGGATCTCTATATGAAGAAAAATTTGGCTAACGAGTTGTATATGAAGAAGCAACTATATGGATTACAGTTGAGAGAAGGTACAAGTTTATTAAAACATCTCAAAGAGTATAATATGCTCATCACACAATTATCTAGGTTTGGAGTAAAAATTGATTATGAAGATAAGGCGATACTTCTGTTGGCATCCCTTTTGACATCCTGTGATCATCTGGTGACGACACTGATGTATGAGAAGGACACTCTAAAACTAGAAGAGGGGACCGATGCTCTTTGGCCCCATGAAAAGATGAGGGGTGGTGAATCAGATGTAGAGGGACTATTTGTGGCCATGTCTAAGTCAAGCATGGGAAGGAGTAAGTCCAGTGTGCATGGTTCCAACAGAGGAAGATCTCAGTTCAAGTCACGTGTAAAGAAGGATGTGGAGTGCTTCTACTGCCACAAAACTAGTTACTATAAGAACCAATGCCAAGAACTAAAGAAGCATATGAAGGAGAAGAAAAAAAGAAAGGCACGTGCAGTCTGTGAGCCTTGTCGAGGAGTCGTTAGACAGTGAGGTATACGGAGAGGCACTTTTAGTTTCTTCAGATTTTAATTTTTTTCTCAAAGTCATGGATTCTGGATACAAGATGCTCATACCACATGTGTCCAACAAAAGAGTAGTTTGACACATATAAATTTTGTAACAGTGGTACAGTTCTAATGGAGAATGATGCAGTTTCCCAAGCCATTGGGACATGTATAGTGAAGATCAAGGTGTTTGATGGTGTGAGACACTGACTTGTTTTCTTTTTCGGCATTTTCGACGCGCGTTTAGCGTTTTTGATTTAGCATGTTTAAATGCTTTTGATGCATGATCAGGGTTAGATATGTATGCGGGGTAGGTTCCCGTTGCTGTGAGACGTTACGGTGCGAATTTCAAAAAATTTAAAAAAAAAGATATTTTGGAGGTCTATAAATATCTGGAGTTTGATATTTTCAAAAGATATTTTCAAAACTTCTCCACTAAGTTTTCTCCTTTTTCTCTCTGCCTTCTCTCTAACTTCTCGGGGGCTCGGAGCTCAGTTTTCAACGATCCAACAGCGGATCCTTGCTATTGGCACGGTGGGCTACACGTTTATCTAGACAGAATTTTATTTTGGCGAAGCTCAATTTTGCACGTGGTTCAAGACGTTGAGTTTTTAACTCACCGACATAAAATCCTAGACTCTCATGTCTTATAAGGGTGCTACGTGTAATCGTGTGCGTTTTTAACGGTTAGATTGCTGTAGATCTAATTTTGTATCAAGTTGGGTTTTTGGGTTAAAAACCTATTTTTCGTCGATTTCGATGGATGTAATCGGGTGTCGGGTGTTTCTTTCGTGGTTTTGGTGTTAGGCTTGAGCGTGTGGATGTCAGAGGGTGTTGGTTGGGAGTTTGGAGGTTTTGAATCGAGGTTTTGGAGGCTGAAACAGTGTTTGAAAACTGTTCTCGCCTCGGTTCAATCGAAAAGACCGTGGGGTCAGTCGACTGGATCTTGGTTCTTGAGGTTCGGTCAGCTGGATCTTGAAGGTCAATCGACTGGATAGTGTGTTTGGGCATTTTTGGTGTGATTCCAGTGTGTTGTTTGGGTCACCTAGAGGGTGGGTCCAGTCGACTGGACCTGGGCAGTTTTTTGTTGATGGTTTGGTGGTTGGTTCTTGGTTTTCGATTGGGTTTCAATGGCATTCAATTGATTAGTTTTGGGATTAATTAATTGAAATACTGATGAATTCTTTTCGGGGTTCGGTTGGTTGGGTTGTGGCTTTGGGCGTTGTGTTGTGGCTTCAGGTGTTTGTTTAGGTGTCGTCCTCGGGGATGACGGGCATGGTTAGATGCGGGTTGTCGAGGCACAGTTATGTGCGTTGTGGTTGGATATGGAGCGTGCTTGGGCTCATAGCACCTTTGGAGGAAATGTGGTGGTTTGTAACCTCGTGGTTTGAGGGGTTTAGCGTTGACCTTCGGGTTAGGCTTGGTTTTATGGGTTGTTGGATGTCTCTGTGAATGGATGTCGGTTTCTTTTGATGGGTGGCGTCGTGGTGTATTGTTATACAAGGTTATATGCATTTATAACTGTTTATTTATGTACAGATTATGTAAGTTGATTACATGGCTTTGATATCGTTATACGTAACGTGATTTATGCTTTAAAATGTAGTGTTTTATAGGTATGGTTATGTGGAATATAAGGAACGGCTGCATATGATGCATGTTGCATGGGTTGCAAGTATGGTGTGAGTTGTGTGTGTAGCATGTGACGTGGTTTGTGAAACGTAGTGGTAGTACATGATTTTATGCATTTAAATCCTGGTTAGGTTATGCATAGGTGTATGGAATGGGATAGGTGAACATGTGGTTCTGTGAATGTTAGCTCTGGCTGACGGGTATTTAGTGGGGCTACGGTCCCTCGGCCAGAGGCCGAGCAGATTACGTTGGGGCCACGGTCCCTCAGCGTGAAGCCGAGAAGCGATATCCGGTGGGGTTACGATCCCTCGACGTGAGGCCGAGAAGAATGCATTGGTGGGGCTGCGGTCCCTCGGGTTTAGCCCGAGAAGTTATATGGACTGCATGAACTGCATTGTGGGACGGATAAAATCAATTTCGAATTGTTTTTAAGTGTCGTGTGAATCGCGATCTAAAAACCCTTTTTCAACTGTTTTCAGGGCTCTTGTGAGTGAGTCAAAAGATGGTTTGTATCCTCGCTGTCCCGTTTACATACCAAAATTATTTTAAAGGCTTGAAAGAGAGTCTAAAATTGCACCTCATTTTTCTAGCAGGTTTAGCTTATACTGCATGTGTTGTCTAGTATCTGCTGAGCTTTGGCACACGGTGTGGAATTTATTTTTCTTTAGGTACCGATCACGCAGGTTGATCCAGGGTTGGCTGGAGAGGTAGAAGAGCAGTAGTCTTTCTTTTTGTTCTTTCCTTAACCTGTACGCTGTAACATGTTTTTCGGTGTTAAAACCGTGTAATGTAAACCGTTTGACGATTATATACAATGCTTGTATGTTTATTATTGAGAGTGTATTCTTGGGTTGGTTGTTTGTGGGTGTTTCATGTGACCCAAAATTTGGGGCGAGATGGGGTTGTAAGGGTCTTGGAAAATGTAAAACATGTTCCTGGGTTAAAGAAAAATTTGATTTCTTTAGGAACATTTGATTCTTTGGGTTGCAGGTGCACAGCAAAGGGTAGAGCGATGAAGATTAGCAGATGAGCTATAGTTATCATGAAAACTATAACAATTTGACTAAGAATGACACAAGACTCGAACATTTGCGACTTAGTCATATTGACAAGTAGAGTACGTCAAAACATCAAAAGAAGAAAGCAGCAGACGAGGTGGAGCTTGGCCAGAAAAGTTCACCTAGGAAAACTAGGTGATGGTAGTTCAAGTTAACAATAGTAGAAAAAGTGCAATGGAGAACCTTTAGGTTATAGGAAAGCTATTGGCATATCTGGTAGAGATCATGAGCAAGTGGAAGTATCAGAGAAGGTAGAGTTTCCACAGGAGATTGATAATTTAGAGTTTAGAAGACTATCCAAAAATTAGAAGACTGTTGATTGCAAGAGGGTGAAATTCAAGTGCAGCTTGGACTTGGTCCAAGTTCATCTAGTTTGATGATTAGATAGGTGGAGTATCCATATTCGTTAAAGGGGTGCAGGTCGAAGCAGCTGATTGATTTTCAAAATGGTTTAGAAATACACACCAAGGTGGAGATTGTTGGGTTGGTGTCTCAAATTTTAACATCCAAGTTTAGTAGGACATCCAGACAACGTTGGAATGCTGAAAGGGGGAAAAATAGTCACAAGGACCTCTGTAGAAAGCAGAGAAACTAAGACATGATTTTGATCGATTTAGACCACTCAAACGGTCTGTGCGGGATAACAGTTTGTTGTTCGCTGCCAGGATTTTGTTTTGACCTATTTTATGTGATATATAAAAGGGTTTTATGACCTAAAAATCCTAGAACGTCTACTACTCTTGAGAGTCTTAGATTATAAAACTAGAGAGAGTGTAGAGTGATAGAGAGAGGCTTAGTTTGAGGCCACATATACTATAAGTGAGTGAGTGAATCTTGTAATTCTTATTTCTGAGTATAGTGGATTGTATTCTTTTCTCCCGTGGAGGTAGGCAGCTGACCGAACCACGTATATTGTCTCGTTTCTTCTGTTTATTCTTATTCTCTATTTTGGTTTGTGTGGGTTGAAGCCATGGTCGTTTTCACTGTGTTAGGGGATTTGTATCCTAAAATCCCAACATTGAATTGTGGTTTCTTAATAACCCTAAGAGGGCTTATAAAGTTAGCCTCGAAAATGCTATTTCCAAATCAAGAGGGTTTCTAAAAATCATGAAATTTTCTTGCTTCAAAAAAAAAAAATTATATATATATTCCCTTCTAAGAAAAATATTATCTCTACTGCCATTTTTTTTCTTATAATTATTATAACTAACAATTTTATTATTATTATAATGCCTCTTTTTCGGATATTACACAAAGTGCAAGAAAGTATTTGAGACGAAGGAGAAGTGGGATAAGTTCATAATGAGTGGCATTTTTCTTCCACATTCGTGAAGTTTGTTCATGGTCTTGCATAATGAGTGAAGGATTTTGGCACGTATCCAAAGACTTAGAATTATGTTAGATGAAGTTGGTTGGACCCATTTAAAGAACAATTTGTAGCCGCGTGGATCAATAGATGTATGCATTTTGGTCTAATTACAAATGATAGAGCTGATAGTTCACATACAAAGTTGAAAATGTAATTGGCCTCTAGTTAAGGAAGTTTTGAGGCTTCAGGGAAAAATATTTGCAACCCGCTTGAGTTACAATTCACACAGAGAAAGTCATAGTATGAGAAGAGTAACACGGTTGTACCAACACAACTTCAAGAGCCTTTCGAATTTAAGGACTGTGGGTAGAGGTGGAACAAGGATCTTGAATCGAGGGGGACTAACTGAAAGAAAAAATTTGTCTGACTTATAAAATGCTAATGTTTTTAAACTATAAACTAGACATATTCTTTATATGCAATCAAGAGAAACATATTAATATTAAAGACATTTTGTTCATAAAAAATAAAAAAAACATTTATCTTTCGATAAAAGAAGTTTAAATTCACCTTCTCACTTTATTAAATGTTAAACTGTATTTTGACCCTCTTTCAAATCTCAAATATCCTCTAAGATCGATTCAGAGCAAAATTTCATAGCAATTTCCCTTTCAATATACAAACTGCAGTGTCCGAGAGGAAATGCTCTTCTATTTTATTATGAAGCGTAGTTTTAATGATCTTCATGGCTAAAATAAATGAGCGTTCTGTCATTACAGTGGAAACTGGAGCAGTAAGCATAAGTACAATCACACAATACACAAGATGGTAAATCGTTGATCTCGTAGACGTTACCAACAACTACATAATTTAGAAATAGTGGACAATGTTTTAGATTATGAATGTCCAACTACATTATACTTATAATGAGAAAGTTACATTTTTAACTGCATTTTCTCTTGATCTCTGTCTTGCGGATAGTACTTCTCAACCAAACAACAAACATAATCTATTTTGGAAGATTCATGTTCTAAATGATCCACAGCCGAGCTTAATGTAAGCAAATCCATTGCATGCTCACTAAAATGACAATTTAGCTCTTTAAATTGAAAATCAACTGCAGTATAAAAAATATCTACTTGATAATAATCTTAACAGTAAATTCATCTTGATGATGATGAGCTTTACCTCGCCTTGGAACATAACGAGCACTCATATTTAGAATATCAATATTTCGTACCCAATCAAAATGACTTCAATGTGGTAAATCCATAATTTCTTATTTTCTTTCATAAGATGCAAGATGAATACAAATTCAAATGAAATCAATGATTCCTAAGCTACATCTGCTATTCGTCAACTAGAAAAAGTAGTTCCATCGTCAATGATGTGGAGTCGAACTTCACATGTTGCATTGAATATTTTTACTAAACTAGAACTTGACCTCAAGTGAGAATTCTAACTAGTTTTCCCTGGCCATTGTAATGTAACAATATGATTGTCCTCTCTTAGTCTCAAGCTCATCAATTGAGATCAAATATTCATTTTCAATAGTTTTAGCAAATTTCAATTCATCATTACCATTGCAAAAGCACCAACGATATTACCTATAGATGTCAATTTACCAAAAAAGTGAAAAATAGGAAAAACTTCTTTTGATACTATAACCAGTGGAAATCGCAATTGATGTGCCAAACAATTTACATAGTAAGCATACAGGCATTCACACAAAACTAAAGTTTGTAATCCATTCCACTTACCCCACATATTACTTGCATCGTCATATCATTGTCCTCTTATATTTTGAATATCCAAATTGTGATTTGATAAAATTGTAAGATTCTTAATTTTTAGTGTCAATGCAACAATATTAGAAACTTGAACAAGTAAACTGAAAAAAAATCTCAATTTTTAGTGTCAATGTAGCAGTGTTGGAAACATGAAGAAGTCCAAAAAAGTGTCCATGCACAATGCCATCTTTGTCGACAAATCTCAAAACTATAGACATTTGCTCTGTCTCTCTCTCCCTTTCTCTCTCATTATGATCCTTATGAACAATTAGTAAAAAATTTGCTTCACCAATTGTTCATGAATTGCCTTCTTCACTTTGATTGCAAAAAATGAAAATTTTTATTTTGAATCTTTGATGACGTGTTCATGAATTTCCTTCTTCACTTTGATAGAAAAAAACATGACAATTTTTATTTTGGATCTTTGATGATGTGTAAGAGGCATTTTTAGTAGATTTTTCTAAAACAATTGCAAGAATCTTTTCATTAAGGTCACCTATTAAAACTATTATATAAAGAAAATTTTAATAATGGAGTGAATCATGACTTTCATCATGACTTCTAAAAGCAATGGCATGAGATGCAAGCCATCAAGCTGCTTCAATTGAGGTCTTAATTCGTAATCAATTGCTTGCAACTTGTTCAGAAGTGAAATTGCCAACAATTTTTTGTATATGTTGTGATTGATTCATCAAGTCGTTACATTTTTTTCTGGGAAAACATTATAAAATGAGTTTGGATCTTGGCTTACTTGACTTAGAAAGGACAATTTTTTCCTCCCAAACTTTCATGCAACTCTGAAATTCATCAATGATGAATGCATTATTTCTTGAATTTTCAAATGGGTGACTAAATAGATAGCATGGTAGACAAAAACTACATCTTTGGTAGAAGAATATTCTTGCCACTAAGAAATAAATTGAACCATGAATATTGAAAGCTAAGTTGTGAGTTATACGTCTAGATTGGATAAGTTGAAAATAAAGGTTGATATAGACCGGCTTGATTTATGCTCATCGAATCTTATCAAATTGATTAACGTGATAATCTTAAATATGTCAACACAATCTTGGATCATGCTCTAAATAGCTGACATCAACTTCATTGATTTTAATATTTTAAGTTCTTATAGGATGATTGTTAGAGATTAGAAGTTCAACGTTAGATATAGGCAAGAATGGAGTATCCGCACTAGAAGTTCGGCAGTAATGATGACTCGAGTTATGAGTTTTTTTAATTTTTTATTTTGAAATATACACCAATAGGAATTGTCTTTCCCATCTACAGACAATATGAAAATAGAGCTGTGCTACCTTTACCCAAAAAAAAATGACAGAAGAATTTGACCGAATTGAAAGGAAGCAGCGCACAGAGAACACGAGGGGAGGGAATAAGGAGGAGGTAGGTAATGTTATGGGGTGATGCTGTGCTTTGTTTGTGATTAGTTTTCGAACATATTTTTATAATCGAATCTGTTTATTACGTAGAACTCGTCAAATTTATTATATTTGATAAAATTCAGATTGATCCGATACTTGTAAATAAGTGATTGAATAACATTTGTCTAACAATTTTATTTTCAAAATTATAATTTTTATTTATTTATTTATAAAACAACATTATGAGATCTTATTCAATCACTTTGCTACGGGTACTCGATCAATCTAAATTTTTATATGAATAACAAACTCGATGAATTTTATGTAATGAACGGATTCAATCGTAATAATATGTTCCAAAACTAAATCCCAAACAAGGCACATCACACCCTCCCCATCCCTGATCTCTCTTTGTTTTTCTGAATCTGAATGCTTTTCTTCACGTTGTTCGGAGGAAATATGGACTAAAATATGGTTTTTTTAATACTTGAAATAGTTCTTATTTTTTTTTATAAATTTTTTATTTTATTTAAAATTAAGAATGAATATTTTTAAAATAACTATGAGAAGTTTTTCATACTTGAAATAATTCTTATTTTTTTGTAAGTTGCCAATTTTATTTAAAACTAAAAATAAAAAAATTAAAAAAAATAAGTATGAGAAGTTTTTAATACTTGAAATAGTTCACAATCCGTATGGTTGTAGAACAAGTTTCTTATATATATATAAAAAAAATAGTTATAGGTCAAGTGGAATGATGTGAGAAGTTTTTCATATATGGAAAAAAATTATACTGAGAAATTTTTTATTTATTAATTGCTCATTTCATTTAAAATTAAGAAAGACAAATATTTTTAAAAAAATATGTATGAGAAGTTTGTCATACTATATATATGAAAAGTTTGAAACTTATCATTCATTAAAATTAAAAATAACAAAATTAAGAAAAATATGTATGAGAAGTTTTCATACAATGAATGAGAAGTTTGAGAAATTTCTCATTAGGTTGTTTATTTTATTTAAAATTAATTAATATTAATAAAATTAAAAAAATACGTATGAGAAGTTTCTCATACTATGTATGGGATGTTTCTCACACTAGATTTTGAAAATAGTTTTTATTTTTTTTAAAAAATAAAAATTTCATATTAATTAATATAATTTTGTTAAATTAAATTTTAATTATATCTCATTTTTTAGATAATAACAAAATTATCAATGTAATCAATTTTTTTTTTACACATGAGTTCTCATTGCGAAATATTTTACGCATTTTCAATACATTTTACAAATTGTTCAGTACTTTTTTTTTCCTTCAACAATATTTTTTGGTACACATATAATAGTATATACATTTATTTTCTACAAAAAGCTAAAAGGCTAAAAAGTTTTAGGTTCTCAAATGAGGTTTTTTTGTGTCATTTTTTAAACTTTAAGTGAAAAGACAAAAAATATAATTTTAAACTCTTAGCCAAACAAAACCTTAATATTATAACTTGTTTTTATTTTTTTTTGTTTGCTCCTTAAAGAACCATAATAAGATAGAAAAAATAGTCGAGATGAGCTCTAGAATCTATCGGCTCAATTTAAGTTTATATTTTTATGATCGATGATATGATTGGGATATTTAGTATTACCATTTTTTATATATTTTTATGATCGAAACTATTTATTATGTAGCATTTAATAAGTAGATTATTTGTGCAAAAAACAAAATTAATCGAATATTAGTAGCTTTGTGAGTAGATCACATGTTTTGAAATATAAATTAATGGTAATATAATTTTATAAAAATAGTAATAAATAAATATAATTAGATCATATAGTTATAAATATTCAATTAATTTAATTTTTTACGCGGGTAATAAAATTAATAAATACTACAAACTAAACTACACGATTTTATTATAAAAATATTTTGAAAAAGCCCAATATATATATATATATAATCTAAGTGTAGGAATATTTGGAGTGAGACTACATGTGAATATTTGGATTGTAATTATGCCTGAAATTGAAAATTTGTTTTCGGTCAAAAAAATTTGGTCAATGGTTTCGGTACGATTAGCTTTTCTGATAAAAATATATACTTATCCTATTATATAAAAATGCCATTTTATACAAATTAAATACAAATGCTAATTATATATATATATATTGACTACGTTACTGCGTTGAAATTTAATCAATCAAAACAAAATATGACATAATGAACAAATTATAATATTTTATTTTATTTTCTTAAGCAATCAAAAAAAGGTGTTAGTAGAATTGCTTGTTTTCAATTGTCAAGGAAAATCTGTTAGAATAGACCTTTGAGTGATCCCTGCTGATAATTCTTTCTGCTTTACAATTCTCCTATGCAAAAATCGTCAAACTGTTAAAATGCTAAAAATTTGTTTTCCTAAAAAAATTGGGGCGGCGCCTATGATGAGTATGATGTTAGAAAAGCAAAAAAATTGTTTCCTTAGAAAAAAGTATATATATATATATATGCGCATGGTACAAACTCTTTGGACTTGTTCGGCACAATCAATACGAGGCAGGCTGGCTCAACACTGATGATCCCGAACAGTATATGGGTTGGACTCCTCTCCACCGAATTCACTGGACGCTCCTTGCTCCGCCACCGAACCCCTGCAACCACTAAGAACACCGTTAGCGCCTATCGACCGGTTATGACCGGGAGGCATTCTGACGCTCAAGTTAGATATCTCTCGGAGAGGTTTCTAAGCAAGAGTTTAGGTTTCAGAATTGCGTACCTGGTGGTTTGGAAGTGCCTTCCTTTATATAGGGGTTGAGACCCCATGAGGCTGAATCCTCTTAGGATTCTCTCTCTTGATTTTCCTGGGATTCTTTCCTATCCTATCATGATTCTGATTTGCTTCCATCCCTGCAGATCTAATGTTGATTTGTTTCCATCTTGTATATCTGATCAAATCGTACACAGGATGGGAACTACTCTTTCCATTGAGGGGCCTACGTGGGCCTCATTGGTCCGGGCTCCCCCTGCCTGAGGTGAACCGAACAGGTATGGACCGAACAACTGATGGTCCGGGCTTTATTTAGCGATGAAGCCGCTTGCTGTGGGCTGACTCTCTTATTGCGGCTTGGGTCCCTCATATGTTTGGACTGGGTTTTGAGCCCATATCTTTTGTCCACCCTCAATTGCCCCCAGCTCTGGTTCTTGCTCGGTTGATCTGCCTGGTGAAAAGAGCCAAAGTTTTGATCTTTTGCTCGGTTGACTGTCCTTGGTACGATGTGTGTTCTGTTCTACCTATTCGGTATGTGCTCTGGGCACCGGAGTCCCTAACAGTACTTCCTTGTTCGGAGGCTTTTATTCGGTTCTCCAGATGATGGTTCTGCTGCCTTGGTCCCTTGAGTTGCCCTCATGAATGGTGGCGACTGGCCTCGAGCCTTGCGATGCTGACGTGGCGGGCCCCGATTGGTGCGTGAGGTCGACACGACTGGCACTACTTTGAAAACCATGCACGTCGTTTCAGACGGGCGGCACATTATATGCGTCCGTCGTTTTGAAATGATGGGTATAAAAACCCGTCTTTTGCCATTTTCAATCTTTTTCCACCGTTTCTCATCGCTCTAAATCTCCTTTTGCGAACTCCGGCGAAAAACCAAGTTTCCGGCGAGAAATTCCCAGGTTCCGACGGTAACCTGAAGCTTTTAGGAACCACTTCGAGGTGAGGCTTTCCCTTTTGCTGTTTCATTTTTGCCTTGAGGCGGGTTTACTCGTTTTTCGTAGAATCTTTCCCTCCTTCCATTCTTCTATTTTTCTCTTCTTCCCAATGGGCAAACTCCGAAAACTGGTGTCGACGCCGGCGGCTATGTGCGAATTCAAGCGTCGATACAACGTCCCCGACGACGTTGGGATTGCTCTGGCCAATCCGGATGACTCTCGAGAAGGAAGCTGGGAAAAGCTTCCCCTTCCACTGGTTACTGTAGTGGAAGGGGGAGTTCGATTTTCCATTCATCCTCTCCTTCGCAGAGTACTCCGGCATTATCGAGTAAGCCCGATGCAAGTCTCTTCCAACGTCTTTAGAGTGGTGATGGGCATTATAGAATTGAACCGTATTCTGGGTACCAACCTAGGTATCTGGCATATTGTTTATTGCTACAACATGGTTAAGCACTCTTCGGGGTCGTATTACCTCAAAGCCAAAAGGACAGTTGAGAAGCTAGTCATCGAATTGCCTAACTCTGGCAAGGACATCGATGACAACTTCTTATTCATCACGGGGAATTTCAAGTTCGGCCCTGGGGAAGTGGAGGATATCTTTACAATCCCACGGAAGGACGGCCTTGGACCTGGTAGCCTTACTTACCTACTGCTTGTTTTTATGTCTCTTATAAAGTTAGCCTTGGTTTTTAGTACTAATGCCTCTGTTCTTTGTCATCCTTTTCGGTGTAGGTGAAGTTGCGAACAGCCGAGCTCGTGGACCACTGCCCGGAGTTCATATAGACGACCTGAGGAAAGTTTGGTCATACAAAGGTCTTCCTGAGCAGAAAAGATTTGGAAGGGTCGCTCATAAACTACTCAAGTACGTCCCGACATACCGAAGTTTTATCAGACCCAACACAGCGGGTGTTCGGGTGATTGCTGAAGCTTTCGCGCCAGTTGACGCTCCGGAGGCGATAGTCCTGCCATTTACTAGCGCAGAGAGACAAGTTACTGTAGCCCAGCCTTCATTTGCTGTAGCCGAGCCCGGTCCTTTATTCCCGGGGTACACTATTTCTATTTCTTCTTCTTCTTCTTCTTCTTCTTCATCGATTACTTCTTCAGACCTTGCCCAAGTAGAGGAGATGGCCAAAAGGAAGGCCCTAGCTGTCGATCTCACCGACTTCCTTACCCTAGGAGGTTCGAAGAAAAAAGTCTCGGTGGCTTCTACCGCTAGGTCCAAGGCCACTGACTTGGCTGCCGAGCTATCTATGGCCGCACCGGATCTAGCGGCTCCGCCCCAAGCCTTCAAGAGGCTGAAAAAAGGTGCCGAAGTGTCCGAAAAGGACAAGGGAAAGGAGAAAGAAGGGGAGAAAGAGGGGGGAAGAGAAAAAGGGAAGAAGGTGGTCGTGGCTGAAGAAGGACCAGAACCCTGGACTCCCAAGCTGACTAGGGGGGACCTACCCATCAACACTCAGGACAAGGCCGCCTCGCCAGACACTTTTTATGGGCTGAGCAAAGCTCTCCTTCTTCTGGCCGACATGGAGGAGGTCAGGAAGCTCCCCCATGAGAAGCTGGTGAAGTCAACTATTCGCCACTCCATCCAGGTACACTACTTTCCGCTTGTTCATCTCTATTCGGCTTTGTATTTATCCCGCTTAAGCTTATTCGGTGTTTCTTTCCCCAGAGCCTGCAACGTATGGTGGCTATGGTGGAGCGTGTTGAGGCACAGGAGGGTGAGCTCACGAAGCTTTGCCAAGCCAACTTCAACTACCTCAAGCAGATGAGCAAACTGGAGGCCAACTTGCGAGAGAAGACCAAGGTTGTCGATGCTGCAAGAGCTAGGGTCCCCGAGCTGGAGGTCAAGGAGACTGCCTTGAAAGGCCAGTTGAAGGAGAAAGAAGACCACCTCCTGGCTTCCTAAGCCCAGGTCATCAAAACTGAGGCCGAACTATCTCTTGCAAGCGAGAAGGCATATGCTGAGGGAGTTGCCGAGGCGACGGAAAACTACAAAGGTCAAATCCCCAAGCTCCAAGACATTATCTTTGCTGCGGCATGGGAGGCTGCTCTGAAAGCGGCGGGGGTTGAGGATACCTCCCCTTTGTACGCTGAGGTCCCCTTGCCCAGCAAGCAAGTGGAGCAGGAAGACGAAGGAGAAGTAGGGGAAGTCGAAGGTGCTGCCGCAGGGCAAGGATAGGATGAAGCAATCGTGGCTACTCCGGCTACTGCCGAGGAGGTGGGGAACCCCGTCAAAACTACTAAATATTTCTTGGCCGCCCCTTAAGAGTATTCCCTTCTTGTTTGTTTCACAAACTGCCCTTCAGGGCTTGTGCTTGTAGCTTCGAGGGTTTCAGCCCCTTTTTTTGTCAATAAAAGTACCCTTTTTATTTTGTCCTCGATTTCATATTTGTATTGTCTTTGATGAACATCCGTACTGAGCGCCCAAGTACTTCGGGCATACTCCCATACTTAACTTTTTTAAGCATAATTATCCCAAGTGTGGGATCGAACTGTTATACGAAGGCCTAAGCACTCTAAGTACGGGATCAATATCCATACTAAGGGCTAATTTAGTTCGGATGAACATCGAACTTAACCTTTTTTTTAGGCTTAACCATCCTAAGTATGGGATTAACACCCATACTGAGGGCTAATGAGTTCGGATAATCATCGAACTTAGCCTTATTAGGCTTAAACATCCTAAGTATGGGATTAACATTCATACTAAGGGCTAATGAGTTCGGATGAACATTAAACTTAGCCTTTTTAGGCTTAAACATCCTAAGTACGGGATTAACATCCATACTAAGGGCTTAATGAATTCGGACGAACATTGAGTTAGGCCTGTTGAAGCTCATTGTGCCTGTCATACTTAGGGTATTAGGGTATGACCCCCAAGTTTTTGTGAGTAATATTAGTTGATAAAAACTTAAAGGCGAAGGAAAAAGTTCATGCCGAACAACGGCGTTTTATTAAAAATGAAAAATTACAAAGAACTAGAAGATTTACAAGTAAAATTTACGGAGATTGTTCGCATTCTATGGCCTAAGGATTGCTTTTCTACTCATGTCTTCTAGGTGGTATGCTCCAGTGCCACCCTTGGAGGTAACCTTATACGGACCTTCCCAGTTCGGGCCCAGCTTTCCCTATATTGGATCCTTCATATGGCCGAGCACTTTCCTTAGGACCAGATCTCCTACGCCGAACTCACGGTGTTTCACCCTCTTATTGTACCATTTGGCAAGGGCCTGTTGATAGGCTACTAATTTCATGGTGGCCATTGTCCTTCGCTCTTCGGCTAAGTCTAGGTCCAAGGCTAGTGCCTTATCATTTGCTTCGGGGGCACTTACCTCTGTTTGGATCGTAGGTAACTCAACCTCTAGTGGTATGACTGCCTCCACCCCATAAGCTAAGGAAAAGGGGGTTTCACCCGTAGATCTCCTCGGTGTAGTTCAATAAGTCAATAAAATCGAGGAGAGTTCTTCGACCCATCTTCCTTTGGCTGTACCCAGTCTCTTCTTTAGTCTGTCGATGATAGTCTTGTTGGTAGTCTCTGCCTGTCCATTACTCTGTGGGTATGTTGGGGTAGAGAAGTAGTTCTTGATTTCCAGCCCCGAGCAAAAATTGTTGAATAGGGAGCTGTCAAACTGGGTACCGTTATCGGAGATAATTGCTTGGGGAATGTCGAACCGGGTAATGATGGTCTTCCATGTGAACCTCTTTACATCGACATCTCGAATGTTGGCCAAGGGCTCGGCGTCCACCCACTTGGTAAAGTAATCTGTGGCAACAAGGGGGTATCTCCTATTGCCTGTGGTTCTTGGAAAAGGGCCAACAATGTCATACCCCCACTGGGCAAAGAGCCAATGACTTGTGAGTGGGGACAGGTCATTGGCTGGGATGTGTATGTTTGGGCTAAACCTCTGGCACTTCTCACACTTCTGGACATACTACTCTGCGTCCTTCTGCATGTAGGGCCACCAGTAGCCCTGAGAGATTGCTCGGTGAGCCAATGACCATCCCCAGTATGGTTGCCACAAATTCCTTCGTGTATTTCGAACAAGAGGTCTTGGACTTTGTTCGGGTGCACACAGAAGAGGTAGAGCCCAGTAAAGGACTTCTTGTACAGATCCCCTGAACTGGAGACCCAGAATCTAGCTGATTTCCTTCTTACAGTCCGAGCTTCTTTCTGATCGGCTGGTAGCTTGCCTTTCACCAGGTAGTCTTTCAAGTGGTCCATCCAGCTGGGACCTAGGTCTGAGCAGTAGACCGGCTTTTCTTCGTGGTTGACAATGCTCGGCTATTGGAGGATTTTCATCGAAATCACCATTTTTTCTTCAGTACTAACAGCTGATGCTAGGCCGGCCAGAGAATCAGCATGGCTGTTTTCTCGGGATGAGAGCTGGGTGATCTCAAACATGGGTTGTCTTTGGCCAGTTGCTATGCTAATTGGATGTACGCCTGCATTCTGTTATCTCTGGCTAGGTACTCTCCCTTGAATTAATTCACCACTAACTTAGAATCAGAAAACACTTTGACCTTTTTGGTTTTCAGCTCAATGATATCTCGGAGCCCAGCTAGCAAGGTTTCGTACTCGGCTTCATTATTGGTGGGCTGAAAGTCCAGCCGAATAGCCCTCTCTATGAGGATTCCCCCAGGATTATACTGTACTATTCCTGCCCCAGCTCCCTTGTTGCTTGAAGAGCCGTCCACGTAGAGCCTCCAAGTGTCCTTTGAGTCCTCAGTTACAAGAGTTATTGGCGTGGTAGTTTGCTCCCCATTATCCACCGAACTTCCTTCATGGCTGAATTCAGTGATGAAGTCAGCCAAAACTTGGCCCTTTATGGCTGTCCTAGGGCAAAAGGTGATGTCGTGTTCCCCGAGCTCCACAGCCCACCTTGCTACTCTCCCTGAAAAGTCAGCTTTTCAAAGTAATGATTGAAGGGGGTGTTCGGTAATTACCTTGATCGGGTGTGCTCTGAAGTAGTGGATGAGTTTACGGGAGGCAACGATCAGGGCCAGCGCAAGCTTTTCCAAAGGC
The DNA here is from genome assembly GCA_032360265.1 of Heliamphora ciliata. Classification (NCBI taxonomy): domain Eukaryota; kingdom Viridiplantae; phylum Streptophyta; class Magnoliopsida; order Ericales; family Sarraceniaceae; genus Heliamphora; species Heliamphora ciliata. The sequence goes on from JAUMHN010202187.1 coordinate 20,915, forward strand.
AGGTACCTTATCTCTGGGTCAAGAAGGACCTTGCTCACATAGTAGATTGGCTTTTGGACCTTATCTTCCACCCTCAGGAGGACCGCACTGACAGCTTGGCTAGACACAGCGAGGTACAAGAGTAGAGTCTCTCCACTGTTTGGCACCGTTAGTAGTGGGGGAGGCGAGAGGTACTGCTTCAGCTAAGCTAGGGCTCCCTCACTTTCTTCATCCCACTTGAACTGGTTAGCCCTTTTCATTGCTTTGAAGAAAGGGTAACACCGGTCGGATGCT
>JAUMHN010202298.1:0-21181 GCA_032360265.1 Heliamphora ciliata
TAGGTGAAAGTGAAATTGAGTTGCATGGTAATGAATGAGATTAATATGGCTACATTTATAGAAAATTTGAAATAATAAAAAGTGAGCAAAGTTGGAAATTCGGATTGAATTTAAAGAAACTCGTGGAATTCAGCTTCAGGGATCACCGCTCGAGCGGTGGGGGTCCGCTTGAGTGGACTATCGGAAAATGCCTGGATAATTCTAGAATATTGAAGAAAGGCTAGGAGTATAAATATTTATAGAGAGAGCCCCTCCAGCCCAGCCCACGTGAGACACTCCTCTCTTGTTCCTCTTTCCCTCTTCTCTTCTTCTTCCCTTTCTAGAGAGAGAAGTCCAAGATCCCTCATGAAACCACCCTAATTCTCTATCCCTCTAATTGAAGATTGAAGCTCTATTGGAGGTGTGCAATGATGGAGATCTAGCTTTGTGGCAAGAAAATCGAGGATAAAGCACTAAGGAGCCATGATCTCTCCACACTCAAACCCTAGGAGGGAAAAATTGGAGGAATCTCAAGCCTTTGAGAAAATTCGAGGTAGGATCTAGATTTTCTTATATGTTTAGTGTGATTTGGGTTGATATTTTGCTTACACGAGTTAAAAATATAGTTAATCTCGTGTGGAAGTTGAGAGCATGATAGATGTGTGTGAGTTAAGTTGGGTTTTATGAAAATAGATTTCTTGGAGAAATGATTTAATCATGGTTTTGCAAAATTGTTGTTAAAAGAGGGTTGTGTGACTTGGATCTTAATGTTTTATGTTGGAATTTGGGATTTGAAGCTTAATTTGTGAGTGTTTGAGAGATTTGAGGTTAGAAACACAAAACAGGGGAAAATCTAGGTTTTTCTCGGGTACCAGCGCGCTCGAACGGATCCCTATCCGCTCGAGCGCTCAACTGGCAAGGAGTTAGGCGCTCGAGCGCCCGATGTCCGCTCGAGCAGACTGATTGCGTAAGGCCAACTTCTTTTGATTATATCTCCCTCATCCGGACTCCGAATAGGGTCGTTTTTGTACTCAAATAAAATCCCCAGAAGTCCTCTTTCCAAAAAGACTATTCTCACAAGAAAAATCTTTTTGTAGAAAAAGTTATGATTAAAATAGTGAGAGTATGTCAAATTTTCTTAACTATTTTTCATCCATTTTTGGCCAAATGCTTTGAAAAATGATATTTTCATCAACGTTGAACCTTTTCATCTAATTTCTTATCCCTTGGGTTATGGTTTTACCTACCTCACTACACTTGGGTTAGGATGCTAGAATCATACCGACTGGCGGTGTTTGCGATAAAAATGGGTTTTGCTATGTGACTAAGGTCTTGAGAGCTAGTATGGGTGTGAAAGATTGTGGACTATGTAGTGACATGGTTATCATTTAAGAGTTTATGTTTTAGAGAGAAAATACGGATTTTAACTTGTATGTACATGTATATGTATATGATGGGTGCATTCCGTTTGTTTCAAATGACATGATCATGTGTGAGTTATTTATGCGTTGGCATTTCATGGAGTTGATAATTGGAATGTGATTATGAGAAGCTATGTGTTGAAATTTATGGTGGCATTTGAATTGAAAGAAAGAATGGATTGTTAAAATAAGACTTGATTTGAAAATGAGATGGGAAAGTTGAAATTGAGATTGAAATGACAATGTGTAAAAATGATGGGGAGAGGAACCAATTGTGGGTTGGACTCCCAGATTTTTGTGAAAATAAACAAATAATGAACCGTATGGATTGATGTAGATTAAGTTGGCCTGGCGGGTCCGCAGTGAAAGACCGAAAACTTGCGCAAGATGGGGACCACGTGCCCACAGGTTAGCCTCCGAAACCTGGTGTTGTATCGTGGTGAGTTATGGAGCTGTCTATTACCCAATGGCTTCGCGTAGCCTATTGGGGAAATAGGGAGAGATTTCTATAAGCTGCGCCCGATACAGGTTCATTAATTATGATACGATTTTGTGATAAATTGGGTAATAAAATGTGACACGATTTTTTTTGTGAAAATCGGATAATGGAATGATGAATGGATAAATGGGAACAACTGGCGTGCATGGGTGTGTGTGTGTAAAGGAATAATAACTTTGTGAAGATTTGCATTTTACTTCGGTTGCACCCATCACACCTTACAAATCATGCATCACCTATGAGTTAATCTGTATCCTACGAGCTTCGGCTCATGTATGTTTACCAAACCATTTCAGGTTCAGAGGACTAGAGACGATACTAGGGCAAGGGATGCTTTGGGAAAGACTAGAAGGAAGATTTTGCGTCTATTTAAATTTTTGCAATATGAATGTATATAAACCGGAATGGAGTATTGTAATTGAAGATATTATGGTTATAAATGAACTTTAGAGAGTTTAAGCCTTTGTTATAACTTTGATATATGTGAGAATATAGTTGCTTAAAGAAAAGTCATTTATATATATATATATATATATATATTTGGAACTTAAATTCTATGGTGAATGAAAATCGTAGATGATAACCCTTAGGAGGAATGGTTTGGGCTTGGTTCATGGGTCCCCGGGGGATCGGGGCGTGACAATAATGATCTTGACATTTTGCCTCCAACGGAGGGCACTGTCCCGTATCTGTGCATCCAAGACCTCCCTAGGACTACATGGTAACTTGTGTCTGCATCTATTATATAGAACTTTACATGCATGTAGATACCCTGTAGTTCTAGATTTACTGCAATATACCCCAGGTCTTCTTTCGTTCTCCTCCGAATCTAGTAACTGTTAAGGGCTAATTCACTATTCTATCTTCCGAAAGCCCCATTCTCTCAAACATTTTCCTGGGCATGATATTGATAGAAGCTCCTTCGTCCAAGAATATCTGCTTAAACGATACCCCGTTTATGGTGCCTATAATGTACAAAGGTCGGTTATACGGGAAGATATACCTTCTGTCACAATTAGTGAACACTATTGCATTCAAAGCATTCGTTACCACTTTTCAAAATGTGCCTTCTCAGGCCATGCACTCCAAGTCATATGCTTCTGTTATTCTCACAATTCCTCTATTGCTTCCCTTCGGAGTTTTGCTCGAAAATCTAGTTAATCATAAAACCATTTAAACCTTGATGACTCCTGTGTGCTTGTCACAAGCTACTTATATCGATACAGTTCTTACTCGTTTTAGCATGTAGGATTCTAAAAAAAGGACATGACCAAAATCCAGGGATGCAATGATAGTGCATATGAATCGAGTAAAGAAATGCAGATGAGCAAGTGCTGAAACAGGCACTAGATTAAAATTTTTTGATATCGAACAATCAAAAATATAAATCCAGTATAACTCCCAAAATTAGAATAGGATTATACCTTCTAAATTTGGTTGATCTAATTTCGTTTATTGGAACAATCTTTAGTCAACAAGTCGCCACAATTTTTTATTAGCAGTTAATTCACCAATCAAGCTTTCTAATGTATTCTCGAATGCCAAGATCACGACTATAATGTGGGCAATGTTCTTCGTGTTCTTTAAAACCTTTATTGAGTAGACTTAGGTTTTTTGATACGTGAAAACCATAGTCTTGAAGTCAATTGACTGAATTATTGAACTAGGGTTTATAACTATATTTTTATAGGCTACAGCATGGACCTATGGAGTACATAAGATGTGAGCTCCTAATAAAATTATGAAATCATACCTCAACCCAAAAGTAATTTCATAAAAACATAAATTATAATTCATTCCAATAAAGAATTATAATTGCACTCTCAGCCTTATTCTCAAAACCGAATTATTCGAGTTTCTATTATTAAATGCTTATTTATTCTCTCTTCCACGTTAAGATTACGGATACTCGTCGATTAAATTAAAATACTAACATTTTTATTTAATTGGGTTCTTTGAAAAAAATCCTTAAGACCTTTCACTTAATTTTTTGACATGCTAGTTTATAAAATCTACCAACAGAGTTTGGCACGATCAAAACTTATAACTTTTCTTAAGGAGGTATCATCAATCTCGATCACAGGACGTAAATTTTTTTAATAATTAATATTCACAATATAATTAACATCGTTATCCAACTCATCGGATTATAGACCCGTAAAAGATTGTACCTTTTAATAAATTAAAATAACAAATATTAAATATACTTGTCTAATAATTATTTCAGTATTAAAAGCATAAGCGTTCATAATAACCATATGGTGTAAATTAATTTATATATAGTCAGTATAAAATTAATTACCCCAACGTGGTCCTGTTCAATACACACAAAGTGTTCTAACACAATGAGTTCTTAAAGTCGAGGAATGGTCGTCGACTGTGGTAAGTGTTGTGTTTTGGGTGTAACCATACGTTCGGATTGTAGCCTTGAGAGTGTGATAAGACATGAGTCAAGAAGGGTTCAATATTTTAGAAGCTTTGGTTGATATAACTTACTGAGACTAACATGATGGTTTGGTTTGGAAAAAGAGGGTTGTGCCAGGTTCTGCAAAAAAAGAAATTGCTAAATGTAAAGGACAAGTCTTGATTGGTTACTTGACGAATAAGCCTTAGGCATGGGAACTTTTCTATTATGGATTCAGAGGATCGATGCATGTGTTGATATCAAGGTTTGGGGTTGACATCGAATGACGGTGATTATATTTGACTTGGAGTTGGTCTGTAGATTTAGAATCAGTGTCTTGAGGGTGAGATATTGACTTGTGTAGTGGCAAGCTGTTACACGAGAAGTATAATTGAGTTTAAATGGGTTAATGGATACTTATGTTGATTTTGTAGCTAGTTGATTATGTGGAGTCCTGTCTTGGATAATGAGGTGGAATTGTGGTTGACGATAGAGGATGGAATAAAGGACGAAGGTTTAGAGGAAGAACATTCTTGTGTACTCCAGGTGGATTAAGCGAGTTTTTCTCTAAAAATGAATGTATGTGCAGTTGATCACGGAGGAGCATCTTGTCAGCTTCAGTGATGGCATAGTTAGTATAAGCAGGATAATGATGTGGTATCAAGGTGGATGGTCGTTAGTTGATCCTTAGAGCTTGAGTACGGTTTGTGTGTGAAACTTATGACTTCATGTGGTATGGTGTTGCTGGGGTTGTAACAAAGATTGTTGATGGTTAATGAGGTGATGCTAGGCTTGAGATTTAGTGCTGAATTTCGGGGACGAAATTTCTTTAAGGGGGAAGAGTTGTGAGACCCCGACCCATTTTATTTTCAGAAATGATTAAGTATTGATGGGAGTAAGAATTAAAACTTGAGCTTGGTGATGTTTTGAGCTTGGGCACGCGTGAAAGGTATGTTAGAGGAAAAATATGAGGTTCTAATGGATGTTTGGACAAAAATATGTGAACAGTGTGTGAAGGAAAGTGACATAACTTCACTAATTTAGTCATATCGTTTTGTACGAAATGAGTTTTGGTATGAGATTTGAACAATTGGAAAGTAGACTTCCGGGGCTTTAGTTTGAGCATAAGAACGACCCTATTTGGAGTTTGGATGAAGGAAATATGCTCGTTTAAAGTCGAACAAAAAGTGCAGTCGCAGCAGAGACCGATCGAGAGGTCCTAAGACCGCTCGAGCAATTTGTGACAGACAGAGGTTATAAATGTCGGTTTTTGGGCTGGTTTTGCTATATTCTCTTCTCTTCTCTCTCTCTAAAAGCTTAAGAGTGAGCTAGGGTTTAGTTTTGGGGGTCCTTGAAAGTTTCCATGTTCGTTGGGGGTGAAGATCTTACCGTTTCCTTGTGCAAGCGGCCATTGGAGAGCATGGATATACATTGGAAGCTCCTTTGAATTTGCGTGTGTTGGGATTGGGCGACTCGGAGCTCACGCGGGACTTGATTCTTGATGGAGGATCTTCTTTGAGGTAGGATCTAGACTCTCTCTTGTGGTTTGATTATGATCTGTGTTGAACATTTTCTTTAGAGAAAATCTTAGCATGTTATTTGCATGGAACTAAGACTTAAGTGTGGGTATTTAGAGAAATTGAGATGTGTGAATCTTATGTTGGATGTTCGGAAAGTGTCATTCTTAGAAATGGATAAAAATCGGAAAGATGGGGTTTTGTTACATTGATGAAAGCTACTAAGGATTGAAATATTGGAATTTTGGGTTGAGAAATATAATTGTATACAAAATGAACTAATGTTGGTAATCTCTCAAAATGCAAGATTTTCGAGTTATTTGAGAAATTTGAGATTTTAAGGAAATAGTAAATCTTGATTTGTTTAGAATTTATTGTACCAAAAAGGTTTTCGATTAGGTAATTGCTTCTCTTAAACCTTTATGCCTCAAGGGAAATTTTAACTTGGTTTATTCCTCTTTTTTTAAAAGTAAAATTCTTGGCCCAAAGCATGTTAAAAGATGTGAAAATTCTTTTAAGTATTAAAGATAAAAACAAAATTTGACTTGAAAAAGAATCAGGAGCCCGACCGATCGATAGACCGCTCACTCTCGGTTCTTTGGTGCAGGTGAGAGACCGCTCGAGCTGTCTTCTCACCGATCGAGCGGTCTGGGCCTTTTTTTCAAAATTTTGATGTTTTGCTTAAAGGTTTGGATCTTGGGTACCTTGACCTTAATCTCCTAAAATACTTTTTTACATTGATTAAACCCTCGGTTGGACCCGTTTGAAAGATTTTTAAACTTGTTGTTTCTTTAGAAAAGAAAAAGAATAATAATATGAATAATAATAATAAACTAAACTCGGGCGAGTTTGGCATATGAAGTGGGATAGTTGTGGTGAGGCATGGGTGGAAAGATTAAATGGATTTTAAATTTATTTGTATATACCTAGGATGGGTGATCCCTTTTCAAATAATATGCATATTAATGAATTTAATCTTGTGTTGAGGCGTGATGACATTGCTTAATAATATGAGAATTATGAGGATTTACATGTTGAAGTAATGATGCATGATGCATGAGATATGAAAGACATTTTGAAATACTCGAACGGAATGTGGCTTTACAATAAAGAGCAAATTGTGAAATGTGAACCAACATGTGAAAATTTGAAATGTGGAATATGCATAATGAGGGGCTGCGGTCCTACGGTGAAAGCCCGCGAAGGTTCATGCATAATGAGGGGTTGCGGTCCTGTGGTGAAAGCCCGCGAAAGTTTACATACAAAAATTAAATGTGAAAAATGAGCACTTGATTTCAATGAACCGTATGGATTGATGTGAATTAAGTTGGCCCGGCGAGTCCGTAGTGAAAGACCGAAAACTTGCGCAAGATGGGGACTACATGCCCACGGGTTAGCCCCCAAAATGTAGTGTTGTGTCGTGGTGAGTTATAGAGCTATCTATTACCCAATGGCTTCACGTAGCCTATTGGAGGAATAGGGAGGGGTTTCTATAAGCTGTGCCCAACGCCAGTTCATTATTGTGATACGATTTTTGTGATAAACCAGGAAATGACAATGTGATTTGGTTTCTGTGTAAAATTGGGTACCGAGAATAAAGTGAAAGAAAGGAATATGTGGAAAAAGGTTTCATGAATGAATAACTTGGCTTGCGTGGAAATAAATAATGAATATATGGAACTTGTATTTTTATTTTGGTTGCACCCATCACACCTCACAAATCATGCTTAGCATAGAGTTAGTCTTTATCCTACGAGTTTCGGCTCATATATGTATACAAAGCCATTTCAGGTTTCGAGAATCTGGGACGATACCACGGCAGAGGATGCATGTGGGAAAAAGTCTATGAAGAAGAGTTAATATTTCTTTGTATTTACATTATGATTGTACAGAAAGTGAAGTGAAAAATTGTAATAATATCAGTGCTGTAAATGAACTCTTGAAAGTTGAAGCTTTTGTGGCACATATGTATACCGTTAGAATAAAATGTTTTATTTATGATTGCTTAAATGAAATAATGTGTTGTTATTAAAAAAGTCATTGTTAATAGCTTTCATGTGGGATAATTTGGGTTGTGTCCATGGGTTTCCGGGGTTCAGGATGTTACACAAAATCTATAAACCAGATTAAATACTATGTAAAATAAAAGACATACATGCACAACATTAAATAAATAATATAAACGCATACATTTGCTCATTAAGATCCTCTTAAAATGAAAATTTTAATTTATTAATAAATAAAATTAAATACCAAAATTCAAAAACTAGTTTTTAGTATACATCCCTAATAATCTTCCACTTATACTCAAAACTATGCCGCCATACATCTGACTCCCACGCTCTCTACAAGACTGTCAAAAGTCATTTTTGGTAAGCTCTTTGTAAAAAGATCTGCAAGGTTGTCTACTAATACAATCTTGGTTACAACTACGTCACCTCTCTATACGATCTCTTGTATCAGGTAATACTTACGCTCGATGTGTTTTTCTTTTTTGTGGATTCTTGATTCTATCAAGTTGGCATCCACTCTGCTATTATCACATTAAAGTGTAATAGCCGATTGTACTGAAGGTACCATATCCAGATCCAACAGGAAGTTTCTTAGCCAAACTGCCTCCTTGACTGCTTCAGAAGCTGCCACGTACTCAGCCTCTATGGTGAAATCAGCAATACATGACTCTTTGATACTCCTCCAACTTATTGTCAAGGTTATATACTAAAAATCATGATTTTAGTTTTAGTATTTAATTTTATTTTTTAATAAAATTAATATGTCTATTTTATGAGAATCTTAATTAGCAATGCATATATTTCATTATTTATTTAATATCGTGCATAAGTATCTTTTATTCTACACAGTATTTAATCTAGTGTATAGAATTCGGTTTATATATATAAGACCAGATTATAAATTTTTGTAAAATATAAGTTTTTGATTCACAGTCTTACATGGATTTGGACACACTATCGGTACGACTATAGTACAATGTTTTAGTAGATCTGTCTTAATATTTGTTGTTTTAATTTATTAAAGGGTGTGATCTTTTATGAGTCTAGAATTTCGGAGATTTGAATAACGATATTAATTATATGGTGGTTATTAATTATTAACAGGATCCACGTTCTGAAATATTGGGATTGATGATAGCTTTTTAAGGAAACTTATAAGTTTTGACCGAGCCAAATTCTACAGGTGAATTTTATAATCCAACAGTCAAATAAGTTAAGTGCAAGATCTTAAGGAATTTTTTCAAGAAGCTGATTAAATATAATTGTCAATAATTTAGTTTAATGGTCAAGTATCTTTAATCATAATGTGGGAGAATAAATAAGCATTTAATAATAAGAGTTCGAATAATATAGTTTTGAGAATAAGGTTGAGAGTGCAATTATAATTCTGTAGTGGAATGAATTATAATTTATATTTCATAAAATTATTTCTAGATTGAGGTAAGATTTCATAATTTCATAATTTCATTAGAAGCCCATGTCTTATTTACTCCACAGGTCCCTATTATAGCTTATTTAAATGCAATTATAAATCTTGATGCCATAATTCTCATTATTCAGTCAATCGATTAGGTGGCTAGAGTTTCTACATTTTTTAAAAACCTAAGCCGAATCAATAATTGTTTTGAAGAACACAAAGAACGTAACCCACACTCCGATCGAGTTCTAGCAATCGAAATATAGCAGAAGACTTGATTAAGAGAATTGACTTCTAGTCAATTACTGCGAAAGTTTGTTGACTAATGTTTTTAGCTGCAAAAGGAATCAAATTAATCGATATTCGAAAGGAATAACCCTAAACTAACTTTGAAAGTATTACCAGGTTTTATTTTCGATTGCTCGATATCAAAATGTTTTAATCTGGAGCCTGTTTTAGCGATTGCCAGTCCGAATTATTTTTGATTAAAATCATAGATATAATCTTAGAATATTGGCAGTTTGCCCCAACACTTATGGCTCCACCTCCCAAGGTAAACATATTTCTCTAGGTAGACTTTCGAAAGTCCTTATCTAACTAAAAATTCGAGTCTATATACTCCAAAAGTACTAGACTATCCATCTAGTATACCAACATATAGTCCCTAGTCCTTTTCAAGTACTTGATTATATGTTTTACCGATGTCCAATGCTCATGCCGTAGATTAGATTGATATCTGCTAACCATGCCAATAGTAAAACAGATATCCGATCTAGTGCAAAACATTGCATATATGAGGCTTCCTACTGTCGAAGCATAAAGAACTGTTTTTATCTTCTCTATCTCAACAGTTGTCTTAAGACATTAATTCTTGGATAGAGTGATTCTATACCTAAAAGAGAGGAACCCTTTATCAGAATCCTACATGCTGAAACGAATAAGAACTGTATCGATATAAGTAGTTTTTGATAAGCCCATCATCCTTTGTTTCTGATCTAGCATAAGCTTGATCCCAAAGATGTGACTGGTCTCTCCCAAATCTTTTATAGTGAACTAACTAGATAATCATACTTTCACCAAAGATAACACCCCCACATCGTTTCTAATGAACAAGATATCATCCACGTAAAATACTAGAAACACCGCCACGCTTCTATTGCATTTCTTGTACACACATGACTCGTCAGGACATTGATCAAAATCATAAGACTTAATGGTCCAATCAAATCGGGTATTCTAAGAACTAGATACTTACTTAAGTTTATAAATAAATCTTTTAAGCTTGCACAATATGTGCTCTTAGCCCTTTGCTATAAAACTATCTAGTTGTACCATATAAATACACTTGTCTAAACTTCTATTAAGAAAAGCAGTCTTGATGATTATTTATCACATTTCGTAATCAAAATAATCCACAATAGATAAGAGAATCTGAATTAACTTAAATATGGCTATCGGCGAAAATGTCTCCTCATTATCGATCCCTTCCTTTTGAGTAAACCTTTTTGCAACAAGCTTATCTTTGAAGGTTTTTACCTTCTTGTCTACTATTCTTTTTTTCTTGTAGATCTACTTGCATCTAATAGATTTTATCCCTTTGGATGGCTCTACAAGTTTTCAGTCCTGATTAGAATATGTAGATTCTATTTCAGAATTCATGCCTTTCGTCAATGTTCTGCATCTTTATCTTGGAGTACTTCGTTGTAGTTGCAGGGTTCGGTATCCAATTCTACCAGGATACTGTCAAAAGAATTTCTCATGAATATATACCGATCGGGTTGATAAATAACCCTTCCACTACGACGAGGTACTACATGTGTCTTTGTACTAGCAGTGACATGTTGTGCTAATTATAAACCTTGTGCACCATCATCCACATATTGCACTGGTTGTATAACTGGTATGTTAATGGTAGCACCCTACTCTGGTTCAGAATCTGCACGTCCCGATAATCCTCCCACTACGACGAGACAATAAGATATCGATGACACTTTCCCATGGTGTTTCTCCTATACTACTGTTATTTCCTCTTAGCTCTTCTAAAATATTTTTACTTTTGTGTTTGTGGTCTATTACATAATCATCTTTCAAGAATCGGGTATTGATACTAATAATGATCTTCTAATTCTTAGGATTATTAAATAAATTACCATTCGTTCCCCTGGGATACCTAACAAAGAAACATACTTCTATTCTCAATTCTAACTTATCTGTGTCCCTTTAAGCACATGTGCTAGACACCCCCAAATCCAAATATGTCTTAGACTATGCTTGCGCCCAGTCCACAATTTTGTGGGAGTAGTAGCTACTAACTTAGAAGGTACCAAGTTCAAAATATAAGCTACTGTCTCTAATGCAAATTTCCAAAACAAATCGGGTAACTATAAATAACTCATCATAGATCTTACCATCTCCATACGAGTCCTATTCCTTATTTCTACTACACTATTCTGCTGTGGACTGCCCGGTGTAGTCAACTATGATGTAATCTCCTCCACTGAGAAGTAATCCCTAAACTCTCCAAATAGGTGTTTGCCACTACGGTCAGACTGTAGTGTCTTGATACATTTACCCAGACGCTTCTCCTTTTTTGGCTTAAATTCTTTGAGTATTTCAAAACATTCAGACTTACGGTGCATCAAATAAATGTACCCGTACCTTGAGTAATCATCAATGAAAATGACAAAATACTCAAAGTCTCCTCTACCCCATATAGTCATAGGTCCACATACATCAAAGTGAACCAGTTCCAACGGTTCTTTAGCTCTATAACCTTTAGTCGAAAACGACTCCTTCATTATTTTTCCCTCCAAGCAGGATTCACAGACTGAAAGTGTCTTCGCTTCCAATGAACTCAAAGGTTCATCTTCAACTAGTCTATTTATTTGTTTTAGATTTATATGACCTAGGCGTAAGAGTCGACGATGTGTTTGGTTCATTTTAAAAGATTTCTTTCTTTTAAATGGTAAATTAGATGTATTATTTAATTTATTTAGTTGTAATGTAGGAGAGATAAGAGTTAATAACATATAGATCATCCACCAATATCCCATAGTAAATAAAATATTTTTTATCCTTAATAACCACATAGTTATTAAAATAAACAGAGTATTTAACCTTAACCAATCTATAAACTGAAATTAAATTCCATCTAGGGGAAGGTACATAAAGATAATATTTTAAAATCAAAACTCTATCTCTACTAAAATTGAAAGTGACATCTCCCACTACAATTACTGCAATCCTAGTATTATTGCCCATGTATAGGTATATGTCCTCATCAATGAGCTATCTGATTTTTCAGAACCCATGCAATGAATTGCAGACATGATTAGTGGCTCTCATATCTACACACCCGATACCGGTAGATAACACCGCTAAACATATTTCAACAACTAGTGAACAAAAATTAACTTTGTTATTCTACTTGCTGAGAAAAACTGGATGTATCTTCTTCTAGTGTCTTGTTTGGTTACAGTGAAAACACTTTTCTTTCAGCTTTTTCATACTGGCTTTTGGACCATTAGGTGCCTTTGAAACTATGCCTCCCTATTTCTAAATATTTTTCTTTTTCTTGTCTTCCGACTTAAAGAAACAACCTTTTTTTAGCAATAAAGACACTTCGTGGCTTCCTAAGAACACCTTCAGCTGCTTGAAGTTCTTTAAGTATTTGTGCCAGGAAAAAATAAACTTATATATGGTATAGTTCAGGCAGAAGTGCTTAAAGCAATCAGGCATTAACTGGAGTCTGATATCAACCTGGGTTTTCCCATCAATCTCAACTTGAAGGATCTCCATTTTATTCAAAAAACTAATCATTTTCATAACATAATCCTTAATTGGGGTGCTTTCATTCATGTTTGTATTCATTAGTGATTTCATGGCCACCTGCCTAGCTGCACGATTCTGATGCCCAAACATTTCTTTGAGATTCAAAATCACGTCATAAGCACTAGACATAGACTGATGCTGATGTTGCAGTACATTTGACATGGATGCTAAATGTAATAGCGAGCTAGCTGATCACCCTTCTCCCACTTCTGATAAGTCTAAATTTTTCGTTCAGTCTCCCCCTCATCAGGTAATGATGAACAAATCTTTGTTAACACAAACTAATAATTCTCGACAGTTAAGATGATATCGAAATTTCTTTTTTAGTCAATGTAATTAGGACCCGTTAGTTTGTTTTCTTTATAAGTAGCCACAAGAGGATTAAATGTCATTTTATCGTGAGAATCATATAATTAAAAAAATTAATTATAATGAGAAAATATTTTGAGTTCAATTTTAAAATTTGGTTCCCTCTAACATTTTTAAAAGAACTCATCAACAGCCTAGTATACCATAAATAGCGTGCCTCGATGGAAATGTTGTTAGGGATGGTATAGTGAAAACTATGTTTTTAGTATTTAATTTTATTTTAATAAAATTAATTTTTTATTTTATGAGAATCTTTATGAACAATGTAAGTGTATCATTTCTTTAATGTTATGCTTGGTTGCCCGATATTCTATATAGTATTTAATCTGGTGTGTAGAGTACCACTTGCACACAGAAGATTAGATTTTAGGTTTTTGCAGAATATAAGTTTTATGTTCATAGTTTAGATAGAAATGAACATACCATCGGTATAACTGTAACACAGAATTTTAGTAGGCCTGTCTTGGTTACGGGGAACAGATAATAGCGTTGTCTATTGTTCCGACTCTCTATGCTAGTACACTTTGTGTGTATTGAATGGGACATTTGGGGTAATTAATTTTATACCAACTATATGAATTAATTCACATCCCAAGGTTATTATGAATAGTGCTTATCTCTTAATTCTAAAATAATTATTAATTTGCATATATTTAATATTTATTATTTTGATTCATTAAAAGGTGCAATCATATATGGGTCTATATTTCTGGTGAGTTGGATAGCATAATTATTTATGTAGCAAATATTAATTATTGACGGAATCCACGTCCCGAAAGATTGGGATTGACGATACCCCCTTAAGGAAGATTATAAGTTTTAACCAGGCCAAACTCTGCAGGTAGATTTAATTATCCGGCAGTGAAATAAGTTAAGCGAAAGGGTTTAAGAAATATCAAGATCGTGATTAAATTAAATTGTCAGTAATTAAATTTAATTAGCGAGTATTGGGAATCTTAACGTGGGAAGAAATGCAAAGCATTTAATAACAGGAGCTCAATGCTATATGGTCTTGAGATTATGGGTCAGAGTGTAATTATAGTTCCTTAGTGGTGTGAACTATAATTCAATATTTTATGGAAATTGTAAAAATCGTTGCTGGTTTTGTATAATTACAGATACTGCTATGAGGTTTGCTTAATTACAAAAACCACTAATACGTGTCTGTGTTCCACTTGAAGTCTTACTCATAATTACTCCCCAAGTCCCTAGTGTAACCCTATATATATGCGAGTAGGTTAAATCAATTTCACAACTTGTCTTCTAAGACTAAAGTTGTCCTGGTTCTGCCGTACGAATTCTTGGAGGATTATAGTCCACACTATATCTGAAAATCGCATAAGAGAATCCAGTAGAAGATCTGACAGGAGTTTCAACTCAGATTCAAATCGTAGTTGAAGATTCAACCAGTAAAAAGGTATTCTTCTGAATTAACTTTAGATGCACTGATTTTATTTTGATTGTTCGTCATCAAAAGTTTTATCTGGAGCCCGTTTTAGTGTTTGCCCGTCTAGTTAATTTTTTTCCGTTAATAGTTTGCGAAAACAAAAATCTTGGCAGTCTTGCCTCCAACAATTAGTATTAGAGCCGTTTCATTTTTTATTTTCGGTCATCGGGGCCGGATAGTTTTAGAACTGTTGCTAACATTATTTTGCAAGCGTTCTAATCTCGATTTTATGATTGTCATTTATTTTTCATGTTTCATTGAATGGTGTGAATGATGATTATTTTTTTTAATCACAGGGGTTGACCGTGATAGATTGAATGTGAGCTTTCAGGACATAGGATCGATGTAATAGCTAGTTTTATATTTTTAAATATTTGTTTAGATTATTTAAGAACAGATTGAATATATCCAAGAACGAAGGCGACACCGGTGGTGGTTCAGGTTTTTACGGGCCACGAATCGCAGTAAGTTTTTAATGGTTTTAAACGTTTTTTTTGTGTTTTTTTTGTAGTTTTATGAATAAAAAACAGCATAAAAAAGAAGTTAAAATAGCGAAGAAAAATCACCAAAAGAGCCACCGACTGCGGTTTTACGGCGGTTTTTATAATTTTTTGGGACATTTTTGGGACTATTTTTTGGATAATTTTTTAAACATAAAATTACAGTAAAACATAACTCAAAATACTGTCAAAAATTAGAAAAAAAAAACTAGACAAAAATCACAACCCAATAGGCAGCAAACTGGCCGACAGCGGCGACGTCTAGTGGCAGCAGCTTTCAAGCAGTTTTTCTGATAGCTTTTTGGGCTATTTTCGGGCAGTTCTTTTGATAGATAGATTCTACCTTTTGAGAGCTTTTCAACAGTATAAAATACGTCAAAAACAGAGGTCGAAAAGACGTCAAAACAGCCTCGGGAAGTTAGCGATTCTAGGCAGCAGCGCTGGTGAGCAGCGGCAGTCTATTCTAGGTAATTTTTTGACTATTTTTTGAGCTGTGTTCAAGCTGATTTTTTTATAAAAACAAATAGTACTTTTCAAGAGCTTTCTTTTTATATAAAGTACGTCGAAAATGGAGTTCGGGAAGAGGTCAAAAAAGTCTCAGAAAGTTGGCGGCGCAGTACTGTGGCGGGCATCAGCGTTTTTTGAGGTTCAACCCATTTTTTTAGCCTTTTTCGGTACTGGTTTTGAGCAAATTTTTTGCCCAAAAAATTTTATATTTCGAGAGCTTTCCAACTGTATAAAGTTCGTCAGAAACGAAGCTTGAATGAGGCGGCGGCAAGGCGACACCAGTGGTGGCTGGAGGTGGCCAGCTATTTTCTCTCTCCCAAGGCTACTTTGTATTGATTTTCTAATAGATATGAGACTGATTTGATATATATTAATATATCAGATAGTATCAGAAAAGCCTGATACAATCAGAACACTAAATCAAATGCGAACAGGGATTAAAACAGCTGATTCTCTTAGAGAGATTGAAACACCTCAGTGTTTCACTTGAATCATAAAATCGGGATATATATACATAGCGTGTTTATATATATATGAACTGCGTGGATGATTGCATATATGTTTTATTTATCCTGTTAATTTAATTAATTCAAAATTTTGATTTTAATTAAAATATTTTGTAATGAAAAATAAAATTAAGTTTTTTTTAATTAAATAAAAAAAATTTAAATATTTTATTTTTTACAAAATATCATGTTTAATATGATTTTTTTTAAATCAAATATCTTGAAAAAATGTGCGAATTAATTCTGAATTTTGAATTAATTAAATGAAAAAATATTTAATCGAAATAAATTATTATTTTTCAAAAAATATGAAATGAAAAATAAAATAAATAAATACTTTTAATCACTACCTTAGCTGAAAAGCTAAAGAACAAACTGTGCATTTATTAAATTTTACTTGTTACGCATTTAAACACGAAAAAATGAGAAGATGTTTGATAAACCTGAATCTTTGAAATCGTGTACATGGGAAGATATTTAATTCTTTCAGATCGTGTAATTTTCGAAATTAATAAATTTATTTTAATTAAATAGATTTTTATAACCCTCAGAAAAATATTTTTAAAACTCTATGTAGGAGAAAATTTATTCATAGATAAATCTCGCGGTCTCCATCACCAGTTTGTAGACGATGCAATTAAACCCTGCATACTGGCGATAAGGCCTTCCTCCCCATCGGACAGATTAATTGTGATATCACTAGTACAAACCTCCTTTAGAGATAATTATAGATAATTATTAGTGTGGATCACTTCTCCATTTGAAGGGATAATTATGAAGCGATTAATTTAGGTTTAAGTGATGGTTAACATTTAGCACTATATAATAGTATCCTCTCCATCTGAGTCACTGCTATTATATATTGGATCGAAGTTATGTTAGCTATTTAATTTTACTAGGCATGGTTTGTTGTCTAGATAGTAAAATTAAAAGGAATTGACATGTCTGGTCTTATGAAGGATAGTAGACGTCTTCCCATCGAGGCATACTATTCTCAGGTCATCAAACTACTGGCGAATTAATTTTAAAATGGTAGATGGAACCAAATTAAAATAAATTCAAAGATTTACTCCTCATAATCTACGATTTTTTTTATTATGTGATTCTTAGGATTAAAATGGCTTTCAACCCACTCGCTTCTATATTCAAAGAAAATAAACTTTCGGGACTAAATTTTGTTGACTGAAAATGAAACTTGGATATAGTTTTAACTACAAATGATATTCTTTCAATACTAGAAAATGTATTTTTTTCTGAAAAAGGTTCTTCATCTGGACCGAAAGGCATGAAGAAGAAAAAAGTTCAGAAACAAGGAGACACAATTTCAAGGGTAGTTAATGGGCCACGGACTGGTGTGAAAAAGTCGAAAGGCAGATGATGTTTTCACTGCAACCAAACTTGACACTGGAAAAAACTATGTCCAGGATTTCTCAAAATGGAGAACAAATAGGGTAATTTTTGTTCACTAGTTGTGGAAACATGTTTAGCGGTGTTATCTACTGGTACCTGGTGTGTAGATACGGGAGCCACTAATCATGTCTGCAATTCATTGTAGGGGTTCTAAGAAATCCGACAACTTAGTGATGAGAAGATTTACCACATATGGGCAATAATACAAAGGAAACAACAGTTGCAGTAGAAGATGTCACTCTCATTTTTTGTAGAGATCGAGTTTTAATATTGAGAGATTGCCTTTATATACATGCCATTAGAAAGAACTTAGTTTCTATTTTTGGATTGGCTAAAGACGGATATTTAGTTTATTTTAATAACTCTGTGGTTATTAAGGATAATAAACGAGTTCTCTATTCTGGTACATTGGTGGATGATTTTTATATTATTACTCCAATCTCTCATACACTACAACTGACTAAAATAAATAACATATCTAATTTACCATATAAGAGAAAATTTCCTTCTTTAATGAACCAAACATTTCTCTGGCACTTACGCTTGGGTCATATTAATCTAAAAAGGATAAACAGACTGGTAGCACAAGTACTTTTGAGTTCATTAGAAATGAAGGCACTTCCAGTTTATGAATCTTGCTTAGAAGGAAAAATAACCAAGATGTAATTTTCAGCCAAAGGCTATAAAGCTAAAGAACCGTTGAAATTAGTTCATTCTGATGTGTGTGGTCCTATGACAATCCAGGATAGAGGTGATTTTGAGTACTTCATTAGTTTCATTGATGACTACTCAAGGTATGGATACATTTACCTGATGCACCGTAAGTCTAAATACTTTGAGAAATTCAATAAATTCTAGGCGGAGGCAGAAAAGTGTCAGGATAAAAGTATCAAATCACTATGATCTGACTGTGGTGAGGAATACCTCTTTGGAGAGTTTAAGGATTACTTGTTATTAGAGGAGATTACATCCCAGTTGACTGCACCTAACACTTGCAGCATAATGGTGTAGCAGAAAGAAGGAATATACTCTTATGAAAATAGTAACATCCATGATGAGTTATTCAGGTTTATCCGATTCGTTTTGGGAACTCGCTTTAGAGACAATGGCTTACATTCTGAACTTGGTACCTTCTAAGTCAGTACCTTCTACTCCCATAGAATTATGGACCCGGCTTAACTCTAGTCTGAAACACATGCAGATCTGGGGGTGTCCAGCACATGTGCTGAAAGGGAACGCGGGTAAGTTGGAACTGAGGACAGAAGTCTATTTCTTTGTAGGGTATCCCAAGGGAACGAAGGGTGGTCTATTTTATAATCCTAAAGATCATAAGGTCATTATTAGCACCAATGCCCAATTCTTGGAAGAGAATTATATTATGAATCACAGGCCCAAAAGTAATATTATTCTGAAAAAACTGAGAGAAAATACTAGTAAAACGAAAGAACAAGTCACTGATATCCCATTACCTCATCGTAGTGGGAGGATTATTGGGATAGGTGAAAAATCAAGAACAGGGTGCTGATGCACAAGGTTTTGGTTTTAGACAGCGTGTTACGGCTAGTACACAGACACAGGTAATGCCTCGTCGTAATGAAAGGGTTGTTTATCAACCTGACCGATATATGTTCTTGGGAGAGTCTTTTGACAAGATCCCGGCAGAACTAAATATCGAGCCATGTAACTACAATGAAGCACTTCAAGACAAAGATGCAAATCTTTGGCAAAGGGCTATGAATTCAGAGTTAGAATCTATGTATTTTAATCAGGTCTGAAAACTTATAAAACCACCCGAAGGGATAAAACTCATTAGATGCGAGTGAATCTACAAAAGGAAGAGAGGAGCAGACGGGAAGGTCGAAACCTTCAAAATTAGGCTTGTTGCTAAAGGGTTCACTCAGAAAGAAGAGATCGATTACGAGAAAATCTATTCGCCGGTAGTCATGCTGAAGTCTATCTAGATTCTCTTATCCGTTGTCGCTCATTTCGATTACGAAATTTAGCAAATGGACGTCAAGATAACTTTTCTTAACAGAAGTCTTGACGAGTGTATCTATATGATACAACCAGACAGATTCATTGCAAAGGGCCAGGAACGCATGTTGTGTAAGCTTAAGAGATCTATTTATGGACTTAAGCAGGCATCGAGGTCTTGGAACACTCAGTTTGATCGAGCCATTAAGTCTCATGATTTTGATCAAAATCTAGATGAGTCCTGTGTGTACAAGAAGCATGACGAAAGCGTGGTAATCTTGATAGTACTTTATGTAGATGATATTTTACTATCGAAAACGTTGTGGGGGCATTATCTACGGTTAAAGTATGGTTATCTTGGCATTTTGATATGAAGAGCTTGGGAGAAGCCAGTCACATTCTTGGGATCAAACTTGTGCAAGATCAAAAATAAAGGATGTTGGGCTTATCACAAGTAAAGTATATCGATGATATCCTTGCTCGTTTTAGCATGCAGGATTCTAAGAAAGGGTTTTTCCCTTTCAGGCATGGAATCACTCTATCTAAGAATCAGTATCCAAAGACACCTAATGAGATAGAGATGATGAAAGTGGTTCCTTGTGCTTCGGTAGTAGGAAGCCTCATGTATGCTATGCTTTTCACTAGACTCGATATCTACTTTACCGTTGGCATGATTAGCAGATATCAGTTTAACCTAGGGCAGGAGCATTGGACTGCAGTAAAGAATATAATCAAGTACCTAAAAAGGACAAAGGATTATTTGTTGATTTACCAGGTAGACAGTCTAGTACCTTTAGGGTACATAAACTCAAATTTTCAGTCTGACAGGATTCCCATAAGTCTACCTCAGGATGTGTTTACCTTGGGAGGTGGAGCTATAAGTTGGAGAAATATTAAGCAGCCCTGCATTGCAGATTCCACCATGGAGGTCAAGTATGTGGCAGCTTCTGAAGCAGCCAAAGAGACCGTTTGGCTCAAGAACTTCCTTTTGGATCTAGAGATGGTACCTCCAGTTCACTCGGCTATTACACTTTATTGTGACAATAGCGGAGTGGTTGCAAACTTGAAGGAACCAAGAGTCCATAAGAAAGACAAGCACAATGAGCATAAGTATCACCTAATACGAGAAATTGTACAGAGATGTGATGTTGCTGTGACCAAGATTGCATCAGGAGATAACCTTGTAGATCCTTTTACAAAGAGCATACCTGCTAAGACTTTTGATAGTCATGTCGAGGGCATGGAAGTCAGATGTATGGAGCATGATTTTGAGTATAAGTGAGAGATTGTTAAGGTTGGTATACTGAAAATCATATTTTTAGTATTTAATTTTATTTTAATAAAATTAATTTTTTATTTTGTGAGAATCTTTATGAGCAATGTATGTG
>JAUMHN010202408.1:0-21180 GCA_032360265.1 Heliamphora ciliata
AATCAACTCTCTCATATATATCAATTTTGTTCTTCAAATTCTTTATTTTTATGAAATATTTTTGAGAGAAAACCTTATAAATTCTCCATTGAGCTTTTCGCTTGTATATCTTTTGGAGTGAATATTAATGTGCTTCATTTGTATTAATTTGCTCGCTAAAGGAGCTGATCTTGTACATCCAATTTGGATTCTACTTTTGTATTTTTGTTGTAACTTGAGAAGGTGATTCTCAAGAGAGGCCACTCCGCCTATTGAAGGAGAGAGGAAATTCTGCCTATAAGGAGGGACTTGAGAAGGGAACATTCTGAAGAGAGACTGCTCCGCCTAGACTAAGGAGAGAGGCTGCTCCGCCTATTGAAGGAGGGATAGTGAAAATCTTCATAACGATTGGCTTGAGGTAAGGACGTAGGCCGTTGCGCCGAATCTTGTAAAAATCATGGTGTCGTATTTCTATCTCGCTTTACTTTTTATTCTCATTATTATATTGTTGTTTATATTTGCATCACAACACTTGAAATCTATACTTGAATCATTCACTATTAAATTTCATACTTGTATTTTAATTTGTAAATCAAGAAAGCTTTGAGTCTAGGGATTTCAATTTTCTAACAAAAGTTTTTTAAACTTGTGAATTAAAATCTAAACTTATGTTTTAAATCCTCATACAAAGAAGTTTTGAATCTTGCTTATAAGTGAATTAAAATCTACACTTGTGTTAATATTTGAACAAGATTTTTTTAAATATCCAATTCATCCCCTCTTGGGATTGCACACTTACTATCAATATAAACCAAGCCAAACAACCTCTTCTTCCCTTCATAATTTTGTGCAAGAGAGGTGGGGAACCAGACCTTCATTGCCCTTGAGTGTTCATGTGAGTTCGAGAGAGAAAAATGAAGAAAAAGAAAGGAATCAAGGAAGTTTTCGAAAGCAAAGTCCAAATCCATCCTTCACCATCCTTTGATCTCTCAAACATGTAAGTTAAACCTCTCTAAACCTTATATCTAAGATCTCTCAAAATATCCCCCAACACATCCCTTTAAACACTCCAAGAGTCAAGAACCGAAATTAAACCAAAAAGGCGTCGTAGTTGGAATTTAGGAGCTATTATGTTTATGAATGATATGAGATATTGTTGTATGCTGTTATCTTTGAGTTTAATGACCTATAAATGTGCTGTAACCTTGATATTAAATTTTGAAACACAAGCATGCAAAGAAATGGAACAAAAAACTTGATATGACATAAGTAGAAGACTTGAACCCTAAGAGGCTTAAATTTTGAGAACATTGATGTTTTTGCCCTGAGATTTGAAATCCCATAACTTAATGTAGAAAATTGATCTAAGCATGTTCTTTATCTCCAGAGTTATATTTTTGTGTTATCTTTCATCCAAAGTAGGTTTCAACTCATTTTTATAACTAGAACTCAAGATATTGCAATTTTACCAAAGTGTGCCATTTTCTGACTAGTCAACATCACCGACTTGGAAACCCTTGTTTAAAGTGAAATCCGAACTTTGGTCAAAACATGAAAGTTGTAGATAACATATATATCTATCTACCCACCACAAATGAGAACAAAATATTGAGTTTGGATAGGTCACAACCCCTTTGAAAGTCTCTGTTGAGTTTCAGCCTCCAAGAGACATTCTGTCACATATTTTTATATAGCCCAAAATCCCTATATTTAGTGACCTATTCCAAAAGTGATCAACATGAACATTGTATCTAACATGTTGAAGTACTTTTTGTCCAAATATCAGACCTTAAAGCCTCGGAATGATACCCCAAAACCATTTTAAACCCTCTGTCCAAAACTGGCTCTGCTGAGTTTTGGCAGCTGACAGAACCTACTTTTTAAAATTGCCAAAGAGTCTAACATGTTTCAACAACTGACCTTAGCTCTAAACATGAAAATTGTAGGGGGCTCATTAAGCTATAACATACGGAAAAATGGGCTCATTTGGACTTCATTTGATACCCCAGAACCGAGAGTAACAGAAGCATAATTTTGGTAAAATCTTGAAGTAAGTGCTGAACCGTTTTTGCTTAGGATAAAATGTTCACTCATTTGCCTTAGGATTTGGTCTCGGTGTTAAACATGAGAGTTGTAGGAAATATTTTTATCTAAATGGTGTTTAAGAATCATAACTTAATTCCAAGTTTAGATATCCCAAAACTTTGTTAGCCCTCGTAATTTAATATTTCATTTTTGTCCTTAAATCTTGCTAAGTGTGATTCGAGCATCCTTTGTCATGAGACCCGAGTTTTTATATGACGACTTATTTGAATTAGTTGATTAGTGTTTTAAGTGAATGTATGATGATTTAGAATTCATTCTATTATGTTGAATCATATCTTGAGAATTGTAACTTGTGCTTCACATACGTGTACCATATGCTTTGCGTGTTATACCATAAATCTTGCCATACTAGTTGATGACATGCTATAAATTGTTGCACTTGAGATCGATGGTACACATTATGAGTATTGTCATTTGTATCCTAGGATATTGGAGTCCATCTATGTAAACTATTGTTGGGATGGGTTGTTTTGAGACTGTCATTCTAGATTCTAAGTCTAGGGCGTCCCTAGTTTCCATTTTCGAAGATGTTTTGGTTTATATACCATGGGTGCGTCCCCAGTGTTTGAAATGATTTAAGCTTGTACACCCTGGGTGCGTTCCTGGTGTTACATATTTGGTTTATACACCCTGGGTGCATCCCTGGTGTTTGAAATGGTTTATGAAAATTGTTGGGCACCATGGGTTCGTCGCTAGCATTCTGATTTTGATAGCTTGGACTTTTGGGTTGACACCGGTGAAGGCATCACGAGTCTTAAGGTAGGATCGGTTGGCCCGGATAAGGGTGCATGATAACTGGTTGGGACCCCCCCACGCCGTTGCCATTGAGTAAAACAGCTGTGGCATGAAGCCCGGCGACACATTTACTATTCGCACCGAGGTGCGATGATGACTTGGTGATCAAATACCCATGAAAGTCTACTCTTGTGATTCTCGACGTGTAATCTTTGTTATAATCTGGGTGCATGTTGGGTTGGGCATCTGTATTTCATACACGGCATTTCATATATGCACTGTCTATTGACTTATCTGCTATCCTGTCATAAATTTGTCTGTCTCCTTGACTATAAACTGTACTGGGTGTTATATAGTTTGTGTTGTGGTGATTTTTGTGCCGTGAAATTAGTTTGAAGGTTAAAGTATCTAGTTTCTAGGCCTTGGCTCATGGCATTCGTGCCACAGGTGAGGAGGAGTTACTGGAGGAAGTCATCTCAGAGAGGGGGGAGAAGAGTTTGAAGAACATTGTGAGTTCCAAGAGCACATGGATCCCGCTGATGCATTTTGAGGAGTCGTGACCTCTGCTTTAGTTTTTATATTTAGATTTCTCGTGCTTAGTGTAATTTTTGAAATTTCTGGGTGAAACTGTAATAGTTATGTACTTTTGAACGGTTCAGAACTCATTTATGATGTAATAACTAACGTATATAAATATGAATGAATGGCTAGAGTATCCCTTTATTTATATTTATGTATGTCCCGATGTGCTCAGAGGACGGGGCATCACACTTGGTATCAAAGCTTAGGTTTAGTGAACTTTCAGGCTTTGGGTTATGGGAAACCATGCATTTTGTCGCCTTAAAGCTCTGTAGGATGCGTTGTATTACTAATAATTATCATCTATACATTATAAGGACTAAAATCTTCTACGTCCGAGTCTTATAGCGAGTCGTGTTAGGACATTACCAGGATCTAAAACAGTAAGGAATCTACATGCGAAAGGGAGGTAAAGGCATCGAGATCGAAGATCAAAGATTCATGCAATGAGTTACCTTATTTTAAGGGGGTAGATAGGAGTACGCACTAGGAGAAGTTTTAGATATTACCTCGAGTGACACCGTTCGAACCTCGCGACTTCATCCTTATAAGTTCTTTTCTCATTTGCCCCAAGCCCTGGTGTTAACTTCTTGAAGTTCCTTTGCGTGTCCTTCCTTCTTATATCATCAGTCCGCAACAATACCATAAAGTGTCGTTCGTCGATAACTCTTATGCACCTAAGTCTTGTTGATAACCGTATTAGAAATTCAATCCTAAAAAGTACCCTTGTCTTTAAGTTTTCATACCTCGATAATGACCGGTATTCGCATATTAATTCTCCTCTGATTCAAGTCATCATCCTTGAGAAAACTCTTCTCTTGAAGAACTCGTTATCAATTCTTTGTTAATTACTCGTTCTAAACATTTGACATTGATAGAATCTTTTGCCATCGTTCATTTCTCTGGACTCTGAAACCACAGTCTGTTGCAGTGATTTTGTGAATTCTTTGTACACTCTTGAAATCTTTACCTGGGGAACCATGGGAAGCACCTGAACCAGAAGACTCGAACTCCGAGGAAGAACCCGTTGAAGAACAAGACCTGATAGACGTATTTTTGTTGGCATGGATGTTCCTGGATGAGTGGCCAGTTCATGATGGAGAAGAGGCCGTGGAAGTAGGGCCAGACGAAGAACCAGATGAGGCAGGAAACGAGGCTAATGTTGAGGTGGAGGATGAGGAGGAACCCGAGGATGATGACATTAAGAACGAGGAGCAAGCTATCGCTTTCTTTTATGATTCACTAGAGGCACCACCACCGGAGACGGATGATGATGAAGCAACAGATGTAGTGATCTATTGGAGCCGCCAAGAGTACTGTAAGAACTATCGTATTGGAGAACGGGTGTATGCAAGAGTTTTCTCAGAAAGGACATGGAAGTGGAAAAAGTCAGAGTCTTTCTCGAGATGCATGGGTCCATTAAGAGTGTTTGAGAGATGTGACGAGACCATCTATCGTCTGAAGATACCATCGGGATTCAAAGAGCTATTAGGGGACATGACGGATGCAAGGTGGATGCAAATACAGAAACCAAGAGGTAAGAGAGGAATCATCAACCTGTGCGACCAAGCAATCGACTTTAACAATTTAGAAATGTACCTGGAGGTACAAATAGCCGTAATCAACAGGGCTCGCATAGGACCAGAAGGTTTTTGGCATGTGGAAGTGTAGTGGTGCTGCTACGATATCTATGATGCAACGTGGGAGCGTGACTCAGTTATCTGCAACTTCTATCTGCATCTGTTTGTCTAGGCTTTAGTGCATTGGGCACTGCATCTTTTCTTTCTTTGGATGTTGTACGTGTGTTCTGTGAACTTTGAAAACCTTGCACCAGTTATGTGTTAGAATGAAAGGAAAATGTTTGTTGTTAAATTCTTCATAAGCTATCTCATAATCCCAAATTAAGTTCTACAAGATCCCAAATCATGAAAACAATCAAGAATTGAAACAACCCCAAAATCTCAACACTATCCTAGGATGGCTGATAGACAACTGAACTACAGACAAGCTAACGAACCCCTAGATGGTAAAACACCTGGGCTAGCCTAAGTTTTACGAAAGCCACCATTAAAATCCCACAACTCTATCCCTATGAGTTCCTTTCTCAAGCGTTTTTGGCAACTCTTGTACCCGATTGAAGCCTTTTGCATGTCCTCCTTCCTAATAACACCAGTTTTGAATGTTCGACATTGGTAAAGCCTTTTACTCTCATACAATTCGCTCGATCTTGATATCACACCTTCATGTAGTGATTTCGTGAAATTTTTGTTTACTCTAGAAATCCTAACATGGGAAGTCGACTTGGATGCTTGAATTAAAGTACCTTAGGCCGACGTAACTTTAGGACAAATATCTAGTTTGGCTACCCCTTTTGCTTAACATCTCTTTTATCAGAATCTAATTGTATTGGATTAGTTCTGAGGACACTTGTTTAAAGTATTGTTTACTGTCCTCCTCTTGTTTCACCTACATTTGAACTCCAATGACCACTCAATTTGTGTCAGCGATAATTGCCTTAACCGTGACCATTTAACCTCATCCAACCTATCTTTGAACCACCTGGGTTCCACCCTAAGATGTTCTAACCCTGCACATGTTTTTGGTTATCGACCTTCAAAACCTTGCCCTATAGATCTATGAGTAACAACGATCGTCAGTAACAATTAATTACATCTTTTCGAAGGTCCCGACAAATGAGACTATGCCATCAACAATCTAAAGTAGAAATGACAACTTCAACCCAAAGGATTCGCGACACCACCATATGACAAGATTTAAACTTCCCCAGACTAGTTTATAATTGACCCACCTATCCGATAAATTGAAAAGCAAAAGATTCATACCGGTAGTAAGGAAGTGAAAAATGAGAAATAGCCTCGAACTCACGATAAGCTTAGTACGCTAGCAAAGGAGGAACGATTATATACATCGATATTCACGCCGACCTTTCACGGAAGTGTTAAAGTTTGGATTTTTACCATCACTATCAAAGAACGAAAAATCTTGATCACAACAATGAACGTTTGGAGCCTAATAAAGAATCACCAAGTCACAATGGATCACATGACTAGGTAATTATTACAACCATACCTTTTATTGTGTTCATTTTACCCTAGAATGACCAACCGCCTGAGAAAATGATCTAGTTATTAGAGACGTTCAAACCCAACGCTCTAAGCACGTTAAGAACATACAATAGAGGCCAAGAGAAATGGAGCAACCTTTAAAAAGATTAGAGAAAAAATAAAAGCATATGATTATAGACTTCGTCATCAGGATTATCAAGATCACCTCAAAGACCGATAACTCTTTAGTTAAGCAATTCATGGATTTGGGTGCTAAGAAGTTTGTGAAAACAGCGAGTCCCATTGACGCTGAAGATTGTTTGAAGGGTGGAGTGCGCTTTTTAGATAGACCAAGTTATTCACATGGTAGGTTCTTAAAGAATCAGTTTGTATTCGCTTGGCGTCTAGACTGTGTAACTCTTATGGAGTGGTATTCAGTTATCATTATGATATCGATGTGAGTTGCAAGGAAGTTACATTTGAAAACCTTTTGTGATGTGACCCGTTAGAGCAAGTTTGCTTAGATTGGTGAGTAGATGTTGCTGGTATAGAGAAATTTTTTTTTTATGGGAACGTGTGAACTCTATGTATGAGAAGTTGAAGGGTGATATAATTTTATTATTTTTTGGTGGAGTTGTGTAGCAGCTTAGTGTGAGTACGTGGGAGGAATAAGTGTTTGGATGAGAAGAGTGGAAGCGTAAGTGAGACTATACAAATTCATGGGTATGGTTTTTATATTTTCCCTTGAGTGAATCAAGTGTCTTGGTAGAATGTGGGTAAAATGAAATAATTAAAGTGCGAAAATGGCTCTTGGTTCGATTGTGGCAGAGAATGAGTGAAGGGGATTGAGTGATGATGGTAAGAGATTTTAGAATCAGGAGTTAATACTATTCAGTTAAAGGATTGTAGGGTGGATGGTACGTACGTAAAGGAAATATGTGACGAGGTTACGATTGGATTCATATAGGTAGGCATATACTTGGGGAGCATTTAATCTGTGTGGTATGTTTAGCTCTAGTAACTTATTAGGTTCAAATGGCAGTATTAGTCTTGATGGTCCTAAGGCTGGAGTGGTTCAACACAGAGTGGTGATGTGATTTCGAGTTAGTAGTCGTTTGTCGATCGGGAAGTAGTCTTTAATGTACATTTTTGGTAATGAGCTGATTTTTGGTAAAGTGACTGTCTTTCCAGACGGATGTGGAGAATGTTTAAAATCAGTTTCAGTGATGGACTAGTTTAAAGGCATATGATCGCTTGTGAAAGTCGTAGTCGATGTAAGTTGTGTTTTGGAGCCAACGTATTCTCAATGATAGACTGGGGTCATGATACCATAAATTGAAAGTGCGGGAGTCAAATGTACCCAAGACTACCTTTAGGACTTGTTACGAGCATTATGAATTTGTGGTGATGCCTTTCGGGTTAACGAATGCGCTTGTTGTGTTTATGGACCTGATGGATCGGGTGTTCAAAAGATTTCTAGACCAATTTGTAATTAAACGACATTCGATTATATTCTCAGAGTGAAAAGGGACATGGGGAACATTTGAAGATTTTTTTTGAAGATCCTGAGAAAGCACAAGTTGTATGCAAAATTTGGTAAATGCGAGTTTTAGTTGGACCGGGTGATGTTTTTAGGTTATGTTATATCTGGAGAAATTCAAGTGAACTCAACAGAAGTAGAAGCAACAGTTAATGGGACGAGGCTAACTAACGTGACAGAGATACGAACTTTTTAGGGTTAGCTAGTTGTGATACGATACTTGAAGATTAGGTAATAACTAGTTTAAAGTGTTAAGTAGGACAAGACAATCTTTACTCTAAGTGCTGAACATATGGGCCTGGCCTTATCCACACCCTCAATAAAGAACAACTCAAGTAATCAAGGACACAATTTTGGAGAACGAGAAGGCAAAATGTTAATAAATCATTCTTAACCTTCCACACGGTGAAGTACGGGGCGAAATTTTGGGGACAAAATTTGTTTAAGGGGGGTAGTTAGTAACGACCCGGTACAGACCCTAGTTGTAACAACCCGGTTGATAACGACTAGTGTAAAGACCCATCCCAAACCCTAAGTGTTAGTGAGGGATAACCCACAAGGCCATAGAGCATGAACGAGTTTCAAAACTCTAACTCGAATCGAAAATCCTAAGTTCGGTCCGGAAATCCTAAAAAGATCCAAAACACAGGCAACAAAACCTTAGCATCTGGAGAGTCTCCTAACATTCTAAATAAAGTGAATATTATGAAATAATAAATTAAAAATAAAAAATCCTCATAAATAGGGTAAAATGACCGTTTTGCCCATAGTACAACAAAAAGTCTTAAAAATTTAATTTTTGATACATGGATACCCTAAATTAAGAATTTAAGTACAATTAAGTTGTAAAGGACAAAATAATATCAAAAATGCCAAAAATACCCCTTAGTGGCCGACCACCTAGGGAAGTGTGCCAAAAAGTGACTTTTTGCATTTTTTAGCTTCAAATGATGAGAAATGTATTAAATTAAGTATTATGATGATTCAATATTTGTTGAACAAGTAATATACATAATAATATAGTGTTATAGGTTAACAAAAGCAAACAAATTATTATTAAAGTTCATACACAACAAAATAAGTCAAAAAATCATATATTGCCAAAATAGCTTAATTTGACTTAAAAGACTATATTTATTTAATCAATTTCTATGAAAACTATGACAATACATGAAAATACTATATTTATAACAAACATACTAAAATAATAGGTCTCAGTAGGAAAAGACACCAAAAAGATACATCAAATTAACTTTTAATGCATTTTTTGCACAAAAGGGCACACAAAACTATGCAAAACCCTTGATTGATGGGGGATCAGATTTTTGGCCCCCAAACTGAACCCTAGCAATATGTAGCTTCTCCATATCTGAATTTTAGCTCACACAAAATTAAATCAATTCAAATTAACTCAAGTCCCATTAATTAAAAAGGAAAAAAGTGTCTTTCCATGGTACCTTTTGTCCCCCACTTGTCCCCTACCCTTTGCCTATATAAACCAAGACAAACAACCTCTTCTTCCCTTCATAATTTCGTGCAAGAGTGTGGGGAACCAGACCTTCATTGTCCTTGAGTGTTCATGTTAGTTTGAGGGAGAAAAATGAAGAAAAAGGAAGGAATCAAGGAGGTTTTCGAAAGCTAAGTCCAAATCCATCCTCCACCATCCTTTGATCTCTCAAACATGTAAGTAAAACCTCTAAACCTTATATCTAAGATCCCTAAAAATATTTCCCAACACATCCCTTTAAACACTCCAAGAATTAAGAACCGAAATCAAACTGAAAAGGTGTCGTAGTTGGAATTTAGGGGCTGTTATGTTTATGAATGATATGAGATATTGTTGTATGCTGTTATCTTTGAGTTTAATGACCTATAAATGTGCTATAACCTTGATATTAAATTTTGAAACACAAGCATGCAAAGAAATGGAACAAAAACTTGGCATGATATAAGTAGAAGACTTGAACCCTAAGAGGCTTAAATTTTGAGAACATTGATGTTTCTGCCCTGAGATTTGAAGTACCATAACTCAATGTAAAAAATTGATCTAAGCATGTTCTTTATGTCCAGAGTTATATTTTTGTGTTATCTTTTATCCAAAGTTGGTTTCAACTCATTTTCATAACTAGAACTCAAGATATAGCAATTTTACTAAAGTGTGTCATTTTCTGACTAGTCAATTTCTCCGACTTGGAAACTATAGCTTAAAGTGAGATCAGAACTTTGGTCAAAATATGAAAGTTGTAGATAACATATATATCTATCTACCCACCAAAAATGAGAACAAAATATGGAGTTTTGATAGGTCACAACCCCTTTGAAAATCTCTATTGAGTTTCAGCCCCCAAGAGACATTCTGTCACATATTTTTATATAGCCCAAAACCTCTATTTTTAGTGACCTATTCCAAAAGTGATCAACATGAACATTGTAGCTAACATATTTAAGTACTTTATTCCCAAAAATCAGATCTTAAAGGCTCGGGATGATATCCAAAAACCATTTTAAACCCTTTGTTCAAAACTGGCTCCGTTGAGTTTTGGCGGCTGATAGAACCTACTTTTTAAAATGGCCAAAACGTCTAAATTGTTTCAAACCAATAACCTTAGCTCTAAACATGAAACTTGTAGGGGACTTATTAAACTAGAACATAATGAAAAATGGGCTCATTTGGACTTCATTTGATTCCCCAAAACTGAGAGCAACAGAAGCATAAGTTTGGTAAAAGCTTGAAGTAAGTGCTGAACCACTTTTGCTTAGGATATAATGTTCACCGATTTGCCTTAGGATTTGGTCTTGGTGTTAAACATGAGAGTTGTAGAAAATATTTTTATCTAAATGGTGTTTAAAAATAATAACTTAATTCCAAGTGTAGATACCCCAAAACATTGCCGGCCCTCTTAATTTCATACTTGCTAAGTGTGATTCGAGCACCATTTGTCATGAGACCCGAGTTTTTGTATGATGACTTATTTGAATTAGTTGATTAGTGTTTTAAGTGAATGTATGATGATTTAGAACTCATGCTATTATGTTAAATCATATCTTGAGAATTGTAGCTTGTGCTTCACATACGTGTACCTTATGCTTTACGCGTTATACCATAAATCTTTCCATACTAGTTGATGCCATGCTATAAATTGTTGCACTTGAGATCGATGGTACACATTATGAGCATTGTCATTTGCATCCTGGTATATTGGTGTCCATCTATGCAAACTGTTGTTGGAATGGTTTGTTTTGAGATTGTCATTCTTGATTCTAAGTCTAGGGCGTCCCTGGTTGCCATTTTCGAAGATGTTTTGGTTTATATACCCTGGGTGCATCCCTGGTGTTTGAAATGATTTAAGCTTGTACACCCTGGGTACGTCTCCGATGTTACAGATTTGATTTATACCCCCTGGGTGCGTCCCCAGTGTTTGAAATGGTTTATGGATATTGTTGGACACCATGGGTTCGTCGCTACCATTTTGATTTCAATAGTTTAGGCTTTTGGGTTGACACTGGCGAAGGCATCACGAGTCTTATGGTGGGATCGGTTGGCCCGAATAAGGGTGGCTAATAACTGGTTGGCCCGCCCCCACGCTGTTGCCATTGAGTAAAATAGCTGTAGCATGAAACCCAGTGACGCATTTACTATTCGCAATGAGGCGCGATGATGGCTTTTGTGATCAAATACCCGTGAAAGTCTACTCTGGTGATTCCTGGCGTGGAATATCTGTTATAATCTTGGTGCATATTGGGTTGGGTATCCACATTTCATACACGGCATCTCATATACGCATTGTTTATTGACTTATCTGCTATCCTATCATAAATTTGTCTGTCTCCTTGACTATAAACTGTACTGGGTGTTATATAATTTGTGTTGCGGTGATTTTTGTACCGTGAGATTAGTTAGAAGGTTAGAGTGTTTTGCTTCTGGACCTTGACTCATGGCATTCGTGCCACAGGTGAGGAGGTGTTCCTAGAGGAAGTCATCTCAAAGAGGGGGGAGAAGAGTTTGGAGAACAGGGTGAGTTCTAAGAGCACATGAATTTTGCTGATGCATTCTGAGGAGTTTAGACCTCTGCTTTTGTTTTTATATTCAGATTTCTCGTGCTTAGTGTAATTTTTGAAATTTTTGGGTAAAACTGTAATAGTTATGTACTTTTAAACGGTTCAAAATTTATTTATGATGTAATAACTAACGTCTATAAATATGAATGAATGGCTAGAATATCCCTTTATTTATATTTATGTATGTCCTAACATGCCCGAAAGACGGGGCGTCACACTGGAAACCCCAAGTACAATAATGGGAATCGACCGATGGGAGGCCACATCTTTGCACTGTAGGAAGAAGAAATGGAGAACAACCAAGTCATACAAGGTATGTTCGTATTATTCAATACCTTAGTGAAAGTACTATTTGATTCCGGAGCATTCCATTCTTTTATATCTCTAGACTGTATGAAGTCCTTGCTCTTAGAACTCGAGACATTGGAGCAAACCCTAAGCGTCATCACACCCTTAGGAAATCAAACCCGAGTAGACTCTGTTTGTAATACCTGCACATTACGAGTAACCAATACCCTTATGACTTGTGACCTATGAGTTAAGGATTTCAATGGCTATGATGTGATCCTTGGAATGGACTAGTTATCGGGACACCGTGCTATCATCGACTGTCGACGAAAGAAGATTTGGGCGCAAGCAGAAGACGGCACTACCGTACGAATTCAAGGAGAATGACGCGAGATCCTGACCCCGAGTAATGCAAAGGACTGTAAATCGAGTAACTTTGTAGGGAGATTAACATGTCTACTTGCTAGTACGAGTATCTCGTCAACCCCCAAGTTACCCCGAGTAGTGTGCAATACAAAGATGTATTCCCGAAAGAACTGCCTGGACAACCCCTGCATCGAGAGATCTAGTTCACAATAGAACTTCAGCCTGGAACCACACCGATTTCGATCGCATCCCACCATATGGCACCCGCATAACTAAAAGAGTTGAAGGACCAGCTACAGGAACTGCTCAGCAAAGGTTTTATTCACCCTAGTACGTTACCATGGGGAGCGCCAGCATTGTTCGCTAAGAAGAAGGATGAAACCTTGTGTCTCTGTATTGACTACCGTCTACTGAATAAGGTAACAATCAAGAATCGATACCCCCTGTCCCGTATCGATGATCTCTTCGACCAGTTGCAAGGATCAGCTTGTTTCACAAAGATAGACCTTCGCTCCGGATATCACCAGCTTCGAGTCAGGGAGGAGGATATACCGAAGACAACCTTTAGAACCCGATACAAACATTATGAATTCGTAGTCATGCCCTTTGGTTTAACCAATGCCCCAGGAGTTTTCATGAGTTTGATGAATAAGCTTTTTCATCCCTACCTCAACCAATTTGTAGTGGTGTTCATAGACGACATTCTAGCATACTCCCGATCTAAGGAAGGGCTTGAATAGCATCTGAGAATTATCTTGCAGAAGTTAAGAGATTCACAACTTTTTGCTAAGGCAAGCAAGTGTGAATTCTGGTTATGCGAAGTGAAATTTCTAGGACACGTAGTATCTAAGGAAGGAATAGCTGTAGACCCTGCCAAGGTAGAAGCCATTTTGGAGTGGAAACCACCTCGGAATGTTTTTGAAGTTCGTAGTTTCCTTGGGATAGTAGGATATTACCGGAGATTTATCCAGGATTTCTCGAAGTTGGCACGCCCAATGACCAAATTAACGCAGAAAGGGGTGAAGTTTGAGTGGAGTGATAAGTGTGAAACAGCATTTCAAGAGCTCAAGAGAAGATTAACCAGTGCCCCTATCCTGATCATACCCGAACGAGAGGTTAGGTAAACGGTGTATTGTGATGCATCGAAGGATGTTCTAGGATGTGTATTAATGCAGAACAGAAGGGTAGTAGCTTACGGGTCAAGAGAATTGAAACCTCATGAACAGAATTACCCTACCCATGACCTGGAGCTTGTAGCAGTGGTGTTCACGCTAAAGCTATGGTGGTACTATCTATATAGAGAGTCATTCGAGCTTTTTACCAATCACAAAAGTTTGAAATACCTATTCACCCAAAACGATCTTAATATGAGATAACGCCGTTGCATGGAGTATTTAAAGGACTACTAGTTTACATTATTAGCCTATCGCCCGGGCAAGGTTAACGTGGTGGTCGACGCCCTTGGTCAGAAAATGAGGAGCACAATGGCTTGTTTGGCCTCAAGAGAATGGAACATGATGGGAACGCTCAACGAATTCTGACTCCAACCCTTAGAATCGGAGAATGGAAGCCTAAAAGTACGATCGGGAATTTGAATTTATTCGAAGGCATCTAATTGCGGAGGAATCAAAGCTAGGATGGGTAGTCAACAAGCATGAACAGTTGACATACCAAGGATGACTTTTCGTACCAAATGTTGAGAATCTAAGAAGAGACGTCTTGAAGGAGCACCACTAGTCACTTTTTGATGTCCACCCCGAAGAGACAAAGATGTATCACGATCTGAAGAGGCACTATTAGTGGAATGGCATGAAGAAGGATATAGCATGTTTTGTAGCCAAATGCCTTACTAGTCAGTAAGTGAAAGCCGAGCACCAAAGACCAGGAGGAACCCTCAAATCCTTGGAGATACCTCTATGGAAGTGGGACCACGTTACCATGGATTTTTTCTCCGAACTACCGAGATCACCAGCAGAACATGACTCTATCTGGGTAATCGTAGATCGTCTCACCAAATCAGCACACTTCCTACCAGTTCAAACTTCCGAGAAACTGGAAACCCTAAGCCAGAAGTACATTTGAGAAATTGTACCCCTTCATGGAATTCCACTATCAATCGTGTCAGATCGAGATCCATGTTTCACCTCGCGATTCTAGTAGAGTTTGCAAATCAGAACGGAGATTTGCTTCAGCACCGCCTTTCATCCGCAGACTGATGGGCAATCTGAACGTACAATTCAGACTTTGGAAGACATGCTTCGAGCCCGCATCATGGACTTCAAGGGACATTGGGAGAAACACTTGCCGTTCGTCAAATTTGCTTACAATAATAGCTATTAATCTAGCTTTAGCATGTCGCCATATGAAGCTCTCTACAGAAGACCATGCCATTCGTCGATTTGTTGAACTGAAGCAGGAGAAAACGCACTTCTTGGACCAAACCTAGTACAAGAGACTATCAAGAAGATCCGACTCATTCAGCAAAGGATAGGCACCGCGCAGAGCCGACAAAAGAGCTATGCAAATCAACGACGAAGGCTGCTACGATTTGAAGTAGGGGATCATGTATTCCTGAAGATTCAACCAAGAAGAGGAGTGATACACTTCGGCTAAAAAGGGAAGCTAACTCCACGATATATTGGGTGGTTCGAGGTTCTAGCTAAGGTTGGGGAAGTGGCATTTCGTTTGGCTTCACCACCTCAACTCGCCAACATTCATAACGTTTTCCATGTGTCGATGCTGAGAAAGTATGAACTTGACCCTACCCACATTCTGGACTGGAAGAAACTCCATATTGATAAAGATATCACGTTTAAAGAACAACCAGCAAGGATTATCGATCAACGAGACAAGATTCTTAGAGGCAAAACCATACCACTCGTTCAAGTCCTTTGGAAGCACAACAGGATTAAAGAATCCATATGGGAGCAGGAAGAAGCTATGAGAACAAGTCATCCCCAGTTATTTGCAGATTAAGGTACAATATGAAATTTTGAGGATGGAATTTGTTTTAGGGGGTAGATTATCACAACCCGGCTCAAACTCTAGTATTAGCAACGGATAGACAATAAGAACTTAGGTCGCTACACGAACAAGGGAAATCCTAATACCCGAAACCCTAAATTTAACCTGAAACCCTAAAAAGACCAAATACTCAGAGGTAAAACCCTAACACTTAGAAAAGTCCCGAAATAGCTTACATTAAGTAAATAACACAAAATATAAATTTAAAAATAAAAAATTCTCATAATTAGGGTAAAATGACCATTTTGCCCCTAGTATAGCAAAAAGTATTAAAAATTTAAAATTTGACACATGAATACCCAAAGTCAGATATTTATATACAATTAATTTAATACTTTTTATACAAGTAATATACATAATAATATAATAATGTAGGTCAACAAAAGCAAACAAATAATTATTTAAAATCTCTACACAATAAATAAGTAAAAAGGTCAATTCTAGTAAATTAGCTTAATTTAGCTTAAAAGCCTAGACCTATTAATTAATTGCTATCAAAATTATGATAAATCATGAAAAAATTAAATTAACTATAAATACATTAATATAATAGATTTTATAAGGTTTAAATACCAAAAAGATACATAAAATTAATATTTTATGCATTTTCTCTCACAAAATGGTACCAACATACAATTTAAAACCCTAAATTAATGCAATTTAGTTTTGGTCTGCCCCAAACTTGTCTTAGCCGACCCCCTTGCTGCCAAATCTGATTTTTTGCAAGTCTCAAATAGCACCCACCACCTCATGCAACCAATGAGGAATTAGAAAATTCAAAAATTTATTTACATACAATAATTAAGCCTCCATTATAAAATTTCTATAAAAACCAACATGCCAAACACCCTTTTCCTCCATACCCATTCGGCTGAGAGGTGAGAGAGAGAGCTACCCAAAAATTTCTAAGTGTTTACAAAGAAGAAGGAGAGAAGAAGAAAGAAGAAGGAGGAAAGGATCATGGAGCAAGCTACAAAGTTAAGTCCCATTCTTTCTCAACCTTTTAAGCATCAAAAGAGGTAAGAAACTTTCCTAAAATCTTATGATATTCTCCCATAAAATACTTCTTAACTCATCTCTATAATAAATCCTAAGAAAAAGAAACAAAGAATAACTCAAATAGGCGTCGTAGGTATGAATAGTGGACTGCTAGTGTAAGATTGTGCTTTGCATGTGTATATTTTTGAATTTTATGGCTTGAGTATATTCTGGAGTTTTGATTTATATGAGTTTATGACATGCATGCAAAGAAAATACATCAAAAATCAACATAACATGAGCTAAGTCATCAAAGCCCTAAGTAACCTAATTTTCTGGACGTGCGAACATTCTGCCACCAACTTTAAAACAACACAACTAATTGTAGAAAAATGATCTTAAAGTGATTTTTATGTCCAGACCTAAATTTTTGAGTTCTTTTTCATAAAAAAATGGTTTGAAGTGATTTCGTTACGTAGAACTCCAGATATGTCATTTGTTCCAAAGAGTGTCAGATCATGACCAATCTGAGTTGAAGACCTAAAAATCACGTTAAAGTGCGAACCGAGCTTAGGTCAAAACATAAAACTTGTAGATAATATATTTATCTTACTTTCCACCAAAAATGAGCTAAACATATGAAGTTTTGGTAGGTCAAAACACTTCCCAAAATCACTGTTGAGATTTAGTGACTGATAGAGCTCTCTATCACACTTTTTTTGTGAGACCAAAACCCTAAGTTTTTAAATACCAAATGCAAACGTGGTAAGCATGAAAAATATATCTAACATATTAAACCAAATACGGAGCAAAAACCAGCCCAAAATACCCACGGATGGTACCCCAAAGGTTTTGAGCATTCTCTGTTAAAAACCTGTTCTGCAGACCCTTTTTAGGCTGACTTAACCTGTTTTATAAATTGGCCAAAATTACTAACTTTTTCCAAACCACTTGCCCTAGCACAAAACATGAAACTTGTAGGGGACACCTTAACCTAAAACCTCCACTTAAATTTGAGCCATAGCCCTTGAATTGATGCCCAAAACCATGGTCAATAGAGGCCAAAATTCTGTGATTTTCTCTGAAAAATGCTGAATGATTTTCACTTAAATAAAATAAATGACCCTTTTACCCTAGGAATTGACCTTAGTGTTAAACATGAAAGATATAGGAAATTTTTTTATCTGTTTGGTGTTCAAATTTCACAAATTAAGTCCATGTCTAAGTACTCTAAAACTCTATCACAACTTTAAAACTAGCAATTAAACATTTACCTAAAAATTGGCTAAGTGTAAGAATGGCATGTTACTTGTGAAACTTGAATCTATGGACCTTATATGAACTTGGTGAATAATTGGTGTATGAAAATGATGATTTTGATGAAATAAACCAATGCCGATAGTTCAATTCTACGTCGCATAAATTATAGTTATGCTTTGTATGCTTGTACTTGATGCTTTAGCAAGTTATATCCTGTGCCATATCATGTTTATATGCCATGCTATAATTAATTGCACACGAAAATTATATTGCACATCATGCGCATTCTTACACTTCATCTTGGGTTATCAGAGTCCCTTTTGTACCTTTCAAAATGGGTTGGGTAACATGTAAATCATTCTTTCAGTGGTTGTGGATCTAGGGTGTTCCTGGTTGCCATATTTAAAATTGAATTGGGAGATTGCTTATTATAAAAAGGGGGATTAGGCACCATGGGTTCGTCACTAATTTTAATTAGACTTTGGGTTGACGCCTAACGAGCATCCTGGTCCTTACTGTGGGATCGGTTGGCCTGAAATAAGGATGGGTAAAATTGGATAAAGGCCCGCCCCCGCGTTGTTGCCATTGTGAAAAACGACTAGGGCATGTAGCTATAGCGAGAGTTTACCTTTCGCAACGAGGTGAGGATAGGTTAAGGTGATGAATGTACCATCAAGTCTACTCTGTAATTCTCGGCGTGAAATTCATGATATTGTACTAGAAGTACGTTGGGTTGGGCTACTACATTGCATTCATCTGCATCACGCACTCGTACGATTGTTTTTATATGTGCTTGCCTTGTTGATAATGATAAATTGTCTATCTCTTTGCCCTTAAATTTGTGTTGGGTATTATATGATATGTATTGTAGGATATTTTGTTATGAGTTTGTTAGACGATTTAGGAAATTTGCTTCTGGACTCCGGCTCATGGAATTCGTGTCACAGGTGAAGAAGAAGAACCATTTGAGGAAGGCTGGTTCGTTGAAGAAGAAGACTTTGGGGATGAGGGAGAGTGGCAGGAGCTAGCAGATCCCAACAGTGCAGCTTGAAGACGTAGGATGTTTGCTTTTTGATCTTTTGTTCAATTTTCACGGACATATTGTAACTTTTGTTGAATTTTCTGGATGACTGTAATCATTAAGTACTTTGAACAATTTTTGAACCACTAATGATGTAGTAATTATCATATGTAATTATGAATGCTCGGTTAGAATATTTCTCTTATTTATAGTTACGTATGGTCTGACGTGCTCGGAGGACGGGGCGTCACAAACATAAACTCTTTTGTTAAAGAGTTTTAGTGCATTTATTTTTTTAAATTAAATGTGTAGATGCTTTTATTTCAGTTTATTTATTTCTGTTCAGTTTTAATTAATTATGTTAATTCAAAATTAATTTTTTTTTGTGACGAAAAAATAAAATAATTTTTTTAAATAAAATTAAATTTTTTAAAAGAAAAATTTTAGAATTTTATTTGTTACATAAAAACAAGTTTAAATATGATTTTCTGAAATTAGATATTTTGAAAAAATGTGACGGTTAATTTTGAATTTTTTGAATTAATTAAAAGTAGTTTGATTTTAATAAAATATTTTTTTGAAATATGTGTAACAGAAGAATAAGTCTAAATTCTTGATTTGTATTTAAAATTAATTTTTTTAAATAAATAGAACTTAGAAATTTTATTTGTTACACAAATAGTGGTTTAAAAAATAAAATCTTTTGTAATGTGTAATTTTCAAAAATTATAAATTTGTTTTAATTAAATAGTTTTTATAACTCTCAATTATATTTTAAAAACTAAGTGGGTGAGGGGATTTATTCACAGATAAATCCCACAGTCTCACCACTAGTTCATAGGTGATGTAATTAATTTTGTGTGTTGACATTAGGGCCTTCCTCTCCATCGGACATGATTAATTACGGGATCACCGGTACGAACCTCATTTAGGGATAATTTTGGATAATCGTTAGTATAAATAACTTCTCTATCTGAAGGGTTTATTGCGAACCGATTGATTTAGGATTAAATGTTAATTTACATTTAGCTGTAAATAATAATATTATCTCCATATGAGTTACTTCTATTATTTATAAGATTGAAACTACATTAGTTATGTAATTTTTCTTGACAATATCTATTGTCGAGATAGTAAAATTAATAAGAATTGGCCTATCTAGAGAAATGATGAATAGTAAATCGAGGCATGCTATTCACGGTGTACAAGACTGTTGGCAATTTTTTTTTTTAAAATGGTAGAGGGAACCAATTTTAAAATAAAATTCAAAGTTTTTCTCATCGTAATTAATAGTTTTTAATTATGTGATTCTCAGGATAAAGTGACTTTCATTCTGTAGACACCCCTATTTGACTAAGTTGAATCTTAGGCATCCGTTTTGAACATTTTCCAATGACAAAAGTATGGAATTATACTCAAGAATGCTCCTAAGCAATTACAATGTCAAGAATTCGACTTAAAACCTAAGAAAACACCCATCTCTCTTAAAATTTTTAGGCCGCGACCTTTTAATCCTCATGGCCACCACCTTTTTATGATCTTTCCTAAGGCCGTGTCCTTGAGGTAACGGCTACAACCTTTTTGTGATCCTATAATAGGCTGTGAACTCCATTCTTTACGGCCGCGACCTTTTTATGATCTTATAACAGGCCGCGACCTTTGAAGGTCACGGCCGTTCTAGTTCGTACAATTAGTTCACGACCGCGACGTTCAAGTACACGGTCGCATCCTTTTTACCTTTTTGGACAGGTGGCAACATCCCAGAGGATTTCTGTGCTGCTCTAATGCCTATAAATAGGCGCCATTTTTCTGAAAGAAAGAGAGACTTTGCCAAATTTGTTTCCCACCCGATATTTTTCCAATACACACACCTTGATATCATCCATTCTCAAGTTGAATTCGTGGCATTGCTCGTGTTTAGAAGCCTTTTAAAGTGCAGATAACTAGACGATCCTAACCCACCATAATCGAGGAGACGTTCGAGGTGGTTGACTACATTAGGTAACTTTAAAAAATCGTGACACTTCTTAACTCCCACTTTCTCTCTCGTGGGAGTTGTCGCGATTAGGGTTTCCATTAGTTGAGTTTTCTTCGATTACTACATGTATAATCAATTCATGTCGAGCATGTAGTATTTTTGATTTGTAATAGTCAATAAATGAAAATGTGTTAGGGCATAT
>JAUMHN010202625.1:0-21179 GCA_032360265.1 Heliamphora ciliata
CTATGCATTCATTCATCACAAATATAAATATGAAACCACGAATGCAAAAATATCTCAAATGTTTCTCATTAATATGCTAGGGATCAAGAATAAAAAAAAAAATCTAAAAAGCAAGGCTTTTCAATATACATCCCTAACAGATTCAGCTTCCGGTAGTCAATACACAATCACAAGGATCTATCCTTCTTCTTGGCAAAAAGAGTAGGAGCTCCCCACAGCAAAGTACTCGGGCTCACAAACCCCCTATCCAGTAACTCCTGTAGTTTTACCTTGAGTTCACGCAACTCAGTTGGTGCAAAACGGCAAGACGGCATGGATATGGGAACAGTTCCTGGAACCAACTCAATAGAGAACTCTACCTCCCAGTTCGGTGACAACTCGAACAGATCGTCAGCAAAGACATCTGGATAGTCGCAAACCACCGGAGGTAACTCTCCTCGAACCCCAACTCCCTCATTCAACTTGAGAGCTATAAAGAGGGAACCCAGGTTTCCCTGGTTCCGTGCAATACTGGGCATAGATACCAAACCCTCATCCTGGTCACCCACAAAGCGAAAGAAATCTCCCACCAGTGTACAAATCATTACCCTTCGTCGATCGCAATCAATAAAGGCACGATAGGTGGTCAGCCAATCCATCCCTAGGATGACAACAAACGTGGTCATGTCTAGAATGATAAAGTCAAACTTAAACAATGACCGGCAACCTCCAACACGCAGGATCTACAAATAAGACTCAACATCACACTCCTACTGACTGGGGTCTCCACGCTCAAAACACTACCCAACAAATCTGGTTTCAAACCTAAAGAAGATGCAAAAGCAGATGATATAAATGAATGTGATGCTCCCACGTCGATATGAACACTAGTCCATGATCTATAGACTAGAAGAGTACCTCTGATCATGGAGGTGGTAGCAGCAGCATCGGGCACGATCGGTGCTCTGGACAAACTGGGATCTGCAAGAACATATGCTCTGGCTTGTCCACTGTGGCTCTGAACTATCGACTGTTTGCCCGACTGTACCGAGGCGCCCCCTTCTGCAAATCTAGATAGCTGGCGTCCCTGGGCGGATGGAGTAGTAGGTACTCCAGCTATACTCCTTGTACTCCCTCCTCTGGGATAGTCTATACGGATGTGCTCAGACTGGCCGCACTTAAAACATACCACTAGTCCCCTCCCTTGTGCCTGTGACTGCGACTGCGCCTGAACTGGCACTGGACTACGGCACTCTGTTGCACGATGCCCTGGTCGTCTGCATCTAAAATAAACGGGCTCTCTCTGATCTGACCTCCCCGTTGAAGATACGGGAGGCGTGGATGCAGAAGACTGCGGCAGATACGACCCCACCAGATGAGAACTCAGACCAGATGTCCGTCAACGCTTGTCCCTGCGTCCTTGGAAATGTGCACATCCGCCATCTTGCAGACCTCTACTGTCTCTGTCTCTTCGTGTCTCATTTAGAGTGTCTTCCACCTTCATGGCGGTTTCCACCAACTCTATAAAGACCTGCA
This sequence comes from Heliamphora ciliata, assembly GCA_032360265.1. Classification (NCBI taxonomy): domain Eukaryota; kingdom Viridiplantae; phylum Streptophyta; class Magnoliopsida; order Ericales; family Sarraceniaceae; genus Heliamphora; species Heliamphora ciliata. The sequence goes on from JAUMHN010202625.1 coordinate 1,516, forward strand.
TCCTGAATGCCGCCACTCTATCTCAGATAGCGAGTCTCAAACTCCTCTCAAACCTCTTCGCACGGAACTCATCTGTAGGCACGATCTCCTATGCAAATCGAGATAGGCTAGTAAACTCAGCCTCGTACTCAATCATAGTCATCGTCCCCTGCATCAAAAAAAGGAAGTCCTCTTTGTAGCGATCCCTCAATGTTGTTGGGAAGTATTTCTCTAGAAATACCTTGGTGAATGCCTCCCATGTGCCCCCAACTGTAGTCTTGGAAACCTTCCACCACATGTGAGCACTCCCTCTCAACTGGAAGGCAGCAAAAGTAACCCTCAAACCATCCTCCTCTATCTGAAGCGTGTCCAAGATCCTGGTAACCAACTCCAACCATTCAATGGCAACCGTGGGGTTGGTATCCCCAGAAAAGGTAGGAGGGTCCAAACGGCGAAACTCACGTATCGCCACCGTCGCCCTCAGCTCAAGCACGCTCTCCCTTCCTCTAGTGGCCTCAGCCAGTTATAGGATGGAGCCGACCATCTCACGCAACAAATCTCCCTTGTCAACAGGTCTGTAGGGTGCATTAGCATCCCCAACATCTAGGACTGGAACGTCCCTTCGGCGAGAACCACGGCCACGACCTCGACCTCGTCCTCCCTGCGTGGACATAACTCTATACGAAAGTAATATAACAGGATAAGCATCCATACAACATGTGATTTCTAACCTAAAAGACATAATACACATAAGTATGCTAACACATAGCCACTTAAGATCATGTCATCACATCTCCCAAACTGAGGAGAACCAACAAGAAAGACTTGTCACCCCAGATAACCTACGTTTCAAAATCCCATATCGAAACGCGTCTCTAACATGGCTCCCAAGTTTGTTAATCCAAATGCCCAAAAGCAAGACTAATCAATCCTAAGGTCCAACCTCTATACCCACGTATACACACTATCATGCTGAACAAGCTATCATGCGCATGTTAACAAAGCGCTAAAACATAGGCAATCAAGCACACGCACATCCTCCCAAAGGTGATGTACCCTCATTCCCATGGCTCTTAGGTATTCGAACCCAGAGCTTTGATACCAACTTGTCAAACCCAAAACTCCAGGGTCACATGAAAGCCTACCAAACACCGTTTATGAAAATAAGATTTGCAGTTGAAAAACCCTCAACTCAAAAATATACAACATTTAGATAAAAGATTCCTAAAGTTCAGCTCTCATAAACAGTAAACATGCATTCTCATACATGAATAAGTATATTGTCTCAAGGCGTACAAAACTCACCTTTTGAAACAGGCATCACATGTAAACTACATGTCATAAAAATAGAAAAAACAATAGCAAGTCTTCCATCACCACTGCATCTAGGTCAACTCCACATGCTTACCTGAAAATGGTTTTATAGCAAAATGCCACACCGTGAGCCGGAGCCCAATAGAAACAGACTACAAAAAGCTGTAAAGTAGGTTATGAAATCATAAGCACATAAACTCAACTACAGGAGCTAAAAGGTTTTTCTCTAAAAAACCATCAGTTTTCCATCCTTGAAACTATACATATCATCCTGACAGATATCATGCCACAGTTAAGGGAAAGCAGTAAAAATGCAATATTCTCCACTAGGGTCACAAAATCGAGGAGAAAGAGATAAAATGTAATCCTATGTACCGACTCTGCCACACAGATAAAGGTAACAACTATAAACTCCTGTCCATTACCCAAGTCACCACTTAAGGCTTGCTCGGTAATGACAAGTTCTATACGGAGTCACGACAATGTAAGCAACGCCATTCACGGAGGCAACCAACTTAGTTTATGGGTTCACAACCCGAGGGCCCTAAGCACTCAGTAACCACTTAGTTTACCGGTTCACAATCCGCGGGCACTAAGCACCCACCAACCTCGTTTACAGGGATTAACCCGAAGGCACGTAGGGACCTACTCTGCGCATGTTCCCGGACTTTCACCGTGGAGCAATGGAAGCCCAACTCAACACACCCACTGTCACAGTACATTTGAGGAAAACATTTCAAAAACATCCACAAAATAATTTATACAACACATGTATAAAACGAGATCCAATCCATCAACCATAGAGATCAAACAAAACATGTAAAAAACATATTTTCATCAAAACGTTTTAGAAGTTGAGACTCCACCTCACAAGCTAGCTCCAAACCTTCAATAAAACACGTTTTTCACAAAAACCGAACCTTTTTCCCAAAATGAACCCAACCATACACCCCAAAGGGATCACTAAACCACCCAAACCACACACCCAACACTTCAGTCGACTGGTCTCACTCACCCAGTCGGCTGGAAACTAGCTAGGAAACAAGAAAAGCCCAACCGAAGAAATTCAGTCGACTGACCTACTGGTCCAGTCGACTGGGCACAAAAAATAAAAGAAATCCAGTCGACTGACCCTCCTGGTCCAGTCGACTGGGAAGCCCAAATCAAGCTCCAGTTGACTGACCACCACGGTCCAGTCGACTGGGCAACTCAGAAAAATGATTTTAAGCCACGATTTTTGCTTCCAAATCTCAAATCAAGCCTCCAAACATCTATATAACACCCTCGGACACTCACACGTTCAAACCCCACACCAAAACCTCGAAAGAAAACTCTCAAAACACACATCCATCCACCAAACGATGAAAAATAGTTTTTAAACCAAAAATCTGATTTAAACATAAATCAATTTTCATGCATTTTTAAACGGTAGATATGCGTAAGATTACACGTAACATCCTTTAACAATTTAACAATCTAGGATCCTATCTCGGTAAGTTGAAAACTCAACGTCTCAATCCACGTGTAAAATTGAGTTTCGTCAAAATAAAATTATGTCCAGATGGATGTGAAGACCACGATGCCAACAATAAGGATTGGCTATTGGACCGTCAAAAATCAAGCCCTGAGCCCCCGAGAAGTTAGAGAGAAGGCATATAGAAAAAGGAGAAAACTTAGGGAGTATGTTTTGAAAATATCTTTTTGAAAATATCTAACTCCAGATATTTATAGGCCTCCAAAATATTTTTTTTTTGAATTTTTGAAATTCTAACCGTAACTCCCAACAACCCTGGGAACCAACCCAGCATGGATATTTAAACTCAAACATGCATTAAAACATATATAAACACAAATAAACACGTCGAATACATACATATAACTCAAAAAAAGAAACACGTCTCACAACTCTCCCCTCCTTAAGGAATTTCGCCTCCAAAATTTGCTACAAGGTCACGAGGTAAACAGCTCCGGGTATCTAGCACGCATCCCAAACTCAAGCTCCCACGTTGCTTCTCCAACCCCGTGATGAAGCCTTAGGACTTTGACATAAGCAATTGTTCTGCCCCTCAGCACTTGCTCCTTCGTGTCTAGAATCATCACTGAACGCTTCTCATAAGAAACATCCTTATCAACTCGCAGCTCGGCCCAATCTAACACATAGCCACTTAAATAGTTAGGTTTTCTTTTTCTGTATCTTAATAACATTTTCTAACCTTTTTATTTTAGCATAATTTTTGTAAAGTTTTTCTTTTCCTTTAAATCTTTAAACTATCTTTTGTTATAAAACCCTTCTTTTAAATCTCCTTGTTAAGTAAGCTTTTTTTCTATGTAGAATTTTCTCTTTTATACGTCTTCTATTTTACATTTAGCATTTCTTTTTCATATTAATGCCAATCTAGTTTATTTTGATAACATGCATATTTTGGTTACTTTCTTTAAAACATTTTGTGTCTAAAGTAGTTTAGCTTATTTAGCAACAATTCATATTTAGGTAGTTTTGACAACTTCTAGCATGTTTTTATTGTTTTATGCATACCATAATAGTTTGGGTTATTTTTTGAGGGAAATTGCATGCGGGTGTGCTCCATGTATCCTTTAGTTTGAAATTGCATGCCGTAAGACTTAGGATTTTATTTCTTGACTTATTTTATTTGGCATTTTATGTACATATCTTATGTATTTTTCATATTTGATTTTGAATGTTCCTTCTTCGCCTCCACTATTTTTATTTGCATGCATTTGAGAAATCATGTTAAAGAACCAATGATGATTAGTAGAGGCCAACCTTACGGTTGGGCGAACGGGGTGCCTAACACTTTTTCCGATTCGTACCTTAACCCCCTAACCCTCTTTCTCTGGTTAAACGTTTTAAAGTTCAATAACCATTTTTGTATTTCTTAGTTTTTCTCAAAAACTAAGTGGCGACTCTATTTTCAACAAAAAAGAGTTTTTAAAATTTGGATTTTAAGATGTTAAAACATTTTTCAAACATCTTTGAATTTTTTTATTTTTAAAACATTTTCAAAACCCAAAAAATCGCAGTGCCACAGTATTTTCTGGCGACTCCGCTAGGGACTGGTTTATAAAATCAAATAAGAGGGCTAGACTTGAAAACGTCATTGGTTCTTAATATGTCTTTCTCATTTGCATTATTGCATGCACGTGCATTGTTCTATAACCCCCATGTCTGGTCAACCCGATGCCCTGAACGTTCATCCATTTTGGGGATTTTTGGGAAGACGGGCAAGCCTTGCTGACTGCACGCTTTCATAGGTGCAGTGAAAGAATTCGGGCATACTGTTTGACCATGTCCTGCACCACTCCAAGCATGGGAGGTATATACCCGGCTCTATTCAGAAGATATCCTATTCGATTGACCAAACTCGGCCTCTTACATATAGTAGCCTAGAACCCCCCATTAGGTATTGCTAACCCTAGTAGGATTATGTGTTTTCTTAATTGTATGTTTTGATTGCGTATTGTTAGGAATGTTTATTTGGGTTTAAGCTAGTTCCTCTTTTGGGTTCGGCTCGGGTTTTCTCTTATCCTTTGATTAGGTTAGCTTTTGGCCTTCGGGTTCTTACCCGGGCTTTGCTTTCACCATGTTTGGTTTCCACGTCATAGTTTTCTTCTTGGGGTTATGCCCGTGTTTCATTTTGAAACCTCTAGGGTAGTTTCTCTCTCTTTCGGATTTTTTTCGGGTTGTTAGTTCTGTACCCCCGCCTTTGTTTAGGCTCGTTTCCTTCAGATCTTTGTTATTCCCGCGTGAGCTAGCTTCTTACCGTTATGCTGCCCGTTTTTCCTTAGAATTCTAGGTCAAACCAATCCTCTCAGCCTAGTTCTATTTTCTTGCTAGAGTACTTTTATGCTGCTAGTATGAGCCTGACAGGGGCATTGTTATAGCTTCCGTGATTATCTGCTTATGATTTACTATTTTGGATATCTGGGATGCTAGCTATCTGTCGTCAAAATTCTCATCCAGGAAGTGTTTGATACTGGTTATTCTGCATTTGGGATCCTGGTTTTTTTTGGGTTTAGATCATTGAGCCGAGAAGATCACAGTCAGCACGTGTCTGGGCAAGATCAATGACAGGCAGACTCTATAGGGTATCTGAGCAGCCAGCTGAAATAGCAGAGAATGAAGTGAACTTGACAGATCTGATGAGGGCTATTACTAAAATACAAAGAGCTGTGGAACAGCAGACCCAAGCTCAAAACTAATGTCAGGCGTAGATCCAGGCAATTCAGGCCCGTATGCCCGTTGTGAATGGACAGCTGGATGACACAAATGAGAACGGCGAAGACTTCTGGGATGACAACCAAGGATAGGATGTACCACAAGTTGTTGTACCACCTCGAGTTCCCTGATCGGTGGTGGTAGAAGAGGAGAATACTACCCAGTCTAAGGAATCCGCGCTGGCAGATAAGATCGATCGAATGGATAAGGTACTGAGGAAGGCAAAGGGAGTAGAAGAATAAATGCTGGATGTAGGTGGTTTATGCCTGTTCCCAGATGCAAAGTTGCCTGAAAAGTTTAAAATGCCAGAGATGGAGAAATTTGATGGTACTGGAGACCCCTGAATTCATCTAAGGATGTACGTTGGAACTCTCTCCCTCATGGGGATTGATGATCAGCTCAAGGCTCAACTTTTCCACCGATCACTCTCTGGGGCTGCACATAGATGGTTTCTTTCTTTGGAGGTGGCCAAAACTAGAACTTGGGAGGACATAGCCATGGCTTTTGTCAGTCAGTACAGCTATAATATCCAACTGGATGTCACCACCCGAGAGCTCAAAACAACTCGATAAGAGAATCAGGAGTCTTTTGTTAATTTCTTAACTCGGTGGAGGGGTAAAGCTGCTAAGATGACAAACTAACCCATTGAGAAAGAATAAGTGAGGATCGTGGTTAAGAATCTACAGTCTCCACTGAAGCGGTACCTTATCACGCAGTCGCTTTCTACCTTTGAACAGTTGTTTGATGCTAGAGTACAGATTGAAGACGCTATTTAGTCTGAGGATATCGAGAAAGCCAAACCTAGCCATAAACCAAGAAGGACATTCCTAGCAAATAACCAAAATCAAACTGCAACCACCAACCTCGTGTCTCGTTCAAACGAGGTAAACCTGCTGAACCCATCCTCTTCCGCCCATCAATCCAACAATACCCAACGGTCAGATAACGGCCAGCAACAGCAAAGGCCAAGGAGGATCTTTACCCCCCTGAATAATTAATTATCCACCGTCCTGAGTTGACTCGTCGAGAAAGGGCTTATCAAGCCATTGGATTCCATGCCTGTACCTGATCCCTTACCGCCAAGGTTTAATGCTTCTCAATACTACGCCTTTCACCAAGGCCACTGGCATTTAACTGATAAGTGTCTGAGGCTGCGCCATGAGATCCAGAACCTCATTGACAATAAAGTGATCCCTCCGCCGCCCACTACTCCAAGGCCGATTGTCATGACTAATCCCCTACCAAACCATGCCAGGCAGGCTGGGATAATAATTAATTATCCTGATGCCAAAAATAATTAATAACTTTATTAAACAAAAATAATTGAGTATCCAAAAATAATTGGTTCTTCTTTATCCTTAGTTAAACAAAAATAATTAATAACTTTATTAAAAGAATTCAAGGATGTATTTGCATGGTCTTACGAGGATATGCCTGGAATTAATCCTGACATTGTCCGACACCATATCCCCTTATACCCTGATGCCAAGTCGGCCAAACAAAAGTTAAGATGGATCCAACCGGAATGGGCTCTGAAAATTAAAGAAGTGGTTGCCAAACAGATCAATGCTGGATTCCTAATGGTAATTGAGTATCCGAAATGGGTAGCCAACATTGTGCCGATTTTAAAGAAAGACGGACGTATCTGAATCTGCGTGGATTTTTGAGATCTCAATAAAGCTAGCCCGAAAGATGATTTTTTGCTACCACACATTGACGTTTTGGTAGATAGTACAGCGGGGCATGCATTATTATCATTCATGGATGGCTTCTCTAGGTACAATCAGATTTTGATGGATCCCGAGGACAGAGAAAAGACGACGTTTAGCACGCCTTGGGGCACCTATTGCTATCGTGTGATGCCGTTTGGTTTGAAGAATGCAGGGGCAACCTATCTGAGGGCTGCCACATCACAGCACTGCGAAAGTTCTTTGAAAAGATTAAAAAATATAAGAAGCGGCTCAATCCACAGAAATGTGCCTTCAGAGTTACTGCCAGAAAGATGCTCGAATTTATGATCACTCAGTGGGGTATCGAAGTGGACCCTTCAAAGATCAAAGTAATTTTAGAAATGCCTCCTCCGAAGATCGAGCGAGAAGTTAGGGGCTTTCTGGGTAAGATACAATTCATCAGTCAGTTCATCGTAAAACTGACAACTACCTGTGTGCCGCTCTTCCGTCTATTGAAGAAAGGAGTTGAATTCGAATGTGATCAGAAATGCCAAGACGCCTTTGATGCTGTACAATAGTACCTACAAAATCCACCTGTTTTAGCTCCTCCCGAACCTGATAGGCTACTGATCCTCTATTTGTCAGTGACTGATTCAGTTATGGGATGTATGCTGGCGTAAGAAGCTGAAGCTAGAATCGAAAAGGCTATTTACTACTTAAGCAAGAAGATAACAGGGTCAGAAATATGGTACACACCGCTATAAAAGACATGCTGGGTCTCGGTTTTGGCTTCCCATAAACTAAGACATTACATGCTATCTTTCACAGTGAATATCATCTCCCAGATGGACCCGTTGAAATACTTATTTGAAAAATCGACACTAACAGGGAGGTTGGCCCGATGGTTGCTGTTATTATCAGAGTTTGATCTTCAATATGTCACCCGGAAGTCAGTCAAGGGCAGAGCAGTGGCAGAATTCCTGGCCGATCATCCAGTCGAAGGAGGTGAAGACATAGAGTTCCATTTTCCTGACGAACAGCTGATGAAAGTCGGGGATGACAAGTGGATTCTATCTTTTGATGGCGCATCCAATCAATATGGATATGGAATAGGAGTCTTTCTTGTTACTCCAGACGAATCACACATCCCTTTGTCTTTGAAGCTCAATTTTGAAGTTACCAACAATCAGGCTGAGTATGAAGCATGTTTAGCTGGATTGGAAGTCATCAGAGATTCAGCACTGGTAGTTTCACAAGCAAGAGAAGAATGAAAGGTCAAGAATGTGACATTGATTCTCTACCATCAAGAGCTAGAAATGCTGATACCGTGTTTTAAATCAGTGGTCTTCACTCATGTGCCAAGACTGCAGAATAAGTTCGCCGATGCACTGGCCACCCTAGCATCTATGATTGGCATACCACCCGAGGTCCGAATGAGGCCTTTGATAATTGAACAGAAGAGAAAGTCGGCATACGAGACAACTGCCACAATTGAGGAAAGCACTGGCGACCTTCCATGGTACTTTGACATTCAGAACTTCGTAGAGAAAGGAGAATATCCCAAGTTTGCTAGTAAAAAGGACAAAAGGACAATATGAAGACTATCTGCACAATTTGTCATTTGCGGTGGGCAACTGTACAAACGAGAGCATTCTGGGGTCAATAAGCTATGCGTCAAGACTGAAGAAGGACGAGAGTTGATGAAAGAAATACATGCGGGGGTCTGTGGACCACACATGAGTGGAAATATGTTAGCCAAGAAAATCCTACAACAAGGATACTTTTAGATGACAATGGAGACAGACTGTGTACATTTTGTATGGAGGTGTCATCATAAGTGTCAGATTCACGCGAACCTTATGCACGTTCCCCCATCTCAGCAGTATAACCTAACGTCACCATGGCCATTTTTAGTATGGGGCATCGATGTGATCGACAAGGTAACACCGAAGGAATCAAATGGACACGAGTTCATCTTAGTAGCCATTGGTTACTTTACTAAGTGGGTATAAGCCTCCTCCTACTCAGTATTGAATGCCTCTCATGTTGCTAAGTTCATCAAGCAAAACATCATTTGCCGGTATGGAGTTCCCCATGAGGTCATCTCAGATAATGGCTCTCATTTTCAAGGAGAGGTCTTAGATCTTTTCGAGGAATACCGGATAGTGGTTCACAAATCTTCACTATATCAAACGCAGACCAATGGGGCAGTTGAGGCAGCAAACAAGAATATCAAGAAAATTCTGCAAAAGACGATAAACTCACACAAGGATTGACCGAAACAACTACCATTTGCACTTTGGGGATACAGAACGTCGATCAAAACTTCAACTGGAACTACGCCATACTCTTTAGTGTACGGGATGGAAGTCGTGCTTCCCATTGAGGTGGAAATTCCTTCACTAAGAGTAGTGGCTGAGGCTAGTATTCCAAAAGTAGAATGGCAGAGAAATCGAATGGAAGAGTTGCTCTTATTTGATGAAAGAAGACTACAGGCTTTGTTTCATGTACAAGGTAATCAAAGGAGGATAGCCCGAGCATTCAATAAGAAGGTCAAGTCTCGGGATCTCAGAGAGGGAGATTTTGTTCTTAAGGAAATCAGAGCTCCTATCTTCGACCCGAGAGGCAAGTTCAAGCTAAACTGGTCCGGACCGTTTCTGATCAAAACCATCATGACCGGTGGTGTAGTCATTATTATGGATTTAGATGGCAATGTGTTCTCCAGTTCGGTTAATCTCGATCAGCTCAAAAAGTACTATTCTTGAGGTAAAAATAAAGAGAAAGTAAAAGCTCACTGAGTTGAAAACCAAAAAGGCAACTCAGGCAAAAGTTAGAGTATCCCGCAAGGCCAAAAACCCAAAAGGACAACCTTGGCAAAAGTTAGGGAATCAAAAAAGGAGAGCGTCAATACCCGAGTGCAAACCGAGCCCGAACTATGTTATGGCCTGATTCCATCATTTTGGGATACGTAGGTAGCTTCTTTTAAGAAGTCCGGCCACATTCTTCGTTTTTAACCATCTTTGAATCTGAGCAAGACTTAGCAAATTAATTTCTGGATTTTGATAATAAATTCATTGAAAAAAAAAATTTTAGATAAATTTGAACCATCTTAAACATAAAGTGGGAGTTTTCATTACTTTAATTGGAGTTACAAAGTTTTGAGAATAAAAGAGGAGGGCATGCAAGTCCCAAACTCTACAAAAAAAATGAAAGAGAAAGTTGTGAAATTTTCAAAACAAAGCAGAAATCCTCAAGTCTTTCTCCTTTTTGTTGTCTATTTCCCTTCTTCTTCATCCTTCTTCTCCCTATCCTGCGTCAGCCATGTCTTGTACTCAATAGAAACCTCAAGACATTACAGCTCTTTCATTTTCATACGTGAATGAGAAGGCCAGGCATGCTGATACAGTGTTAAAAATGGAGCCTGCAGCGCAAATGAGAATAGATGACCTCAAATACTGGGAAAGATGATCTAACCACGACCGAACTGCCGCATAAATCGATGGGGGTAATAGAAAGTAGTCTGACGCAGACCGACCAATAGAACACCAGGGTGATCCATAGTAGTCAGAGTCATGGCAGGGATCCGCCACCATGGGCACTGCCAGGTGATATCAGGGCCAGTTAGAGAAGAAAGATACTATCGCCAGGCTGCCTCAGTGGTGCATATCTGATAGTAGGGATGGTAAAGGAAAGCTGCAGCATTGTGTCTATCAATAGGGAGTTTTTGTACAAGATTTACCTTCTTCATCAACCAGATCTGCAGCAAAAGTGAGAATAGTGAGGGAAAAGCCTTGCAATAGGACAAAAGTCTGATGAAAGAAAGGTTTTGGGCTTACCTGAAGAAGTAAGGGGCTGCCAGCAAAAGTAGTAGTCTCACCGCGATGAACGAAATCTAAGCCCAGCAGCGTCTCGGCTAAGATAAGTGGCACAAAATCTTTCCCCATCCACATCTAACCCGCGATGTCAACCAGTGCATAGCTAACTCTCCCATTAGTGGGAATGAGGAGATACCGGGCAAGAAGGCAGAAATAAAGTGCGTAGCGTCACCGCAGCTGAAAACCAAGGTCACTAAGGTCACCAGTAGGACAAAATCTGTCAATAATCCAGGGTATGCCAAGACAATCATCCTGTGTTAGAAGAGAGGCCTCCATCCTAGATAGGCCACAAAGCTGTATTACCTGCTGGTGAGTCGAAAGAAATAAAGTGGGAACTACAACGGAACTTCGTGGAGCCAAATCTAAAATAGCAGCAAACTCCTCCACAGTGAGGCATAACTCTTCAATGCCGAGCCGGAAGATGTGGGATTGCGGGTCCCACAGCTGAGCAGCTGCTTTCAGCAAATGCCCATCAATCTTTATGGCCATGAGTGGAAATAAGGAGTTGATACCGAAGGGGGAAAAGTTTAAGCGTTCGATATGGGAGAATGCCTTAATTCATGAAGAAAGGGAGATAGCCATCTGGGTCACAATAACAGAAAATGGGGCCTCCAGGGTCGTATTTATAAGGTATAGAAAGGCTGGAGATCGAAAAAGCAGCAAAAAGTACAGTCAATGTGGTGACCGCCACCTTTGAGTGGGCGACCGCCAACTTGGAAAAGCACCGTACAGTGACATCACCTCTTTGACCAGGTGACCGCCATGTGAGATGTGGCGACCGCCAGAATGGATTATGGCAACCGCCATGTTGAAAGGTGGCGGGCATGAATCAGTTTGTAATTTTTGTACTCTGTGTAAAGGATTGATATTTATATCATACATCCATAACAATCTGAGCAATGAAAAAGATAAGTCATGCAAAGTGAATGTATGAAACAATAAATGGCACGAAGGTCGAAAAATGCATAGAATGTACCAAAAATGTAAATTTGGGCACCCAGGCCTAATAAACAGCAAATTGGGGCACACAGGCCCATTGATCAAGTAAATGCATAAAAATGTGACAAACTGAGGCATGCAGGCCCATCAAAATAAATAAATAAAACTAGGGAGGGGGATGCTCTCTCTCTCTCTCACTGATGCCTCAGGGGAACCCAACGAGAAGAAGGATCGGCCTCCACCGAGCTGTCGTCCTCAAAAAGTCTGTCAAAATCATCACCATCATCACTGCCGGAGGAGGAAGATACGACTCTAGATCGGCTCTGAGCAGATGAAGTAGATCCTCGAGGACACGCTCGGGAAGAAGCACAGGACCCACGCCCCCGTGCTGGAATCGAAACATGAGGCTAAGCAGGGGCCGATGGCGGTACTACACCAGTGGCAGCTACCGGTGCCTAAAAAAGAGAAGCAAAAGTAAGAATAAAGTACAGTACAGAACAGGATGATGAGACCAAAAGGGAAATACTCACTGGCAGATGGACAAAGGGGACCCCAGCTGCACGCAGAGCAGCGTCCTGCTGGTGGATAAAGGTCCGCATGCCGCTCACCACCAACATGAGACGATCCAGCCAAGCCTGATCCGCCAGTTAAGAAATAATATAGAACTAAGCAGTCTACATAAGAAGAAAGACAAAGGAAATAGTCAGAAGAAAGTCAAACCTGAGCATACTCTGGCCGGAACTCCGGGGCTGTAGGAACCGGGATGGGGATATTGAAAGGATACCCAGCGATGAAGGATGATACGGTCCAGGGCACCTCAACAGCCCTAGCTCTAGCAGTCGCTCTAGCAGCAGCAGCAGCTCTAGCTCCAATGCGAGCAGTCGCAGCAGCATCGGCATCGGCAGCCTTTGGAGCTCGACCCCTCCTCCTACCACCTGGCACAGCCAGGCCGGGTCCTAATGGGCCTAGTAAATGGGCCCGGGCCCAAGCGATGTAATCTCCCTCCGCCACCAGTAGCTCAGCAGCAGCTCTAAATGAAGATCGACCCGACCTAGATGATCGATCCGGCGCATACAAGCTGGAGGGACCACTAGGATCCGAAAGTGGTTAAGGCTAAGCGACTGGCGGACCACTCGCTCGCCAAGATAATACTCTCGCCCAAATGGACCCTCTAACAAGATACGTCTCGAAGCGATATCCCGGCTGCGCATCAGGTCTACACCGGCTCGATCCTCTACTCCCTGCCAGACATCCCTGTGAACCTGCAGAGTACAGTGAACAGTGCAGTATATACTAATCGTTAAGCAGTAAACGCTGTGCAACATAACGATCAGTGAACGGTGCAGTAAACAGTGCAGTGAACCATGCGGTGAACAAACAGTAGACAGTAAGCAGGGAATAATGATACCTGGTCGGGGGTCAGCCGGTCAAGAGACACCCAGAACCAGTCGATGTCCTTCCCCCCAGCCTTCTTCTCCTTCAGCCCTCGGGATCACCGGGCTACACGGGGAATAACTGAAGGGTCCGCCGATGAGTTCGCTGAGACATGAAGCCCGAGGAACTCATAAGTTCAAAGCTGCAATGAGAAGATATCAGTGAGTAGATAATGGGTAAATAGAAACGAATGGAAAAGTGCAGAAGCTAAATCATACCTCCCAGACCCTCCAGTATCCCCCGATGCTGAGCTCCTGGGAGAACCGAGTGAGAGTCCTCATAAAACTGTAGAGAGTAGCGAGGGCAGCTCCTCCCTAGTCGAATGAAGCGACCCGGTCCAGACGAGCCAGGGTGCCCAAGAAATGCAAATGAACGGTATTCTCCTTGTTTGAGAACAAGGAGGTACCGAACATATACATCAGAAAGCCTCGAGCAACCCACTCATAGTGGTGGGGCTCGGTGCACTGGAAATGGCCAAAACGGTCGAAGAACCAAGTGTATCTGACTCCGTCCCGATCCATCTGCACAGGTACAGCTCCAAGAAAATGCATCAATGCATCAGTGGATCGCACAACGGTCGAATCAAAAGGGATAGGAGCTCCTCCAACCCTAATGCCGGTAATGAGAGCGAAGTTGAGAGGCGTCAAGGTGGCCTCAAAAGTGGTAAAATGAAAGGTGCTTGTGGTATCCCACCACCGTTCCACCAGAGCCGTCAACCATACCCGGTCGTTGCTCGTCCTACCCAACAAGGGTATGAAGCGAGCAAAATTGGAGGCATCAATGTAAGCTCGGCTAGGGGCAGGGAGGGCATTTTACCACTCCAACACCTCTCCAGAGGCAGAACCTCCGAAGCCACGAACATAATGACCAGCCTTAAAAGAGAAGGAAAATAGAGGATATATAAAGAGCAGATTAAACACATGAAATATGCAGTAGATAACCAAAAGCAACAAAAAATCCTAGGTTCGTGTGTAAGTGACGACCCTTCGGTTCTTTCAAGTCCTAGAAAACTAGGCACCCTAACTCTAGGTTCGTGTGTAAGTGACGACCTTTCGTTTCTTCCAAGCCCTAGAAAACTAGGCACCCTAACCCTAGGTTCGTGTGTAAGTGACGACCCTTCAATTTTTTCAAGCCCTAGAAAACTAGGCACCCTAAACTCTGGTAAACCAGGCAAATCTCCCTAACCTTAGGTTCATGTGTAAGTAACGATCTTTCGGTTCTCCCAAGCCCTAGAAGACTAGGCATCCCAAGCCCTGGTGCACCAAGAAAATCTTCCTAATCCTAGGTTTGTGTGTAAGTGATGATCGTTTGGTTTTTGTATGTCCTACTAAAAGACTAGAAACCCAAAACCCTAGTACGCCAGGCAAATTTCTTTCAAAAAAACAAAAAACAAAAAACAAAAAAAAAACAAAAACAAGAAAAAAAATTCCCTCAGCTATCTGTGTTTTGCCCCTTTTGCCCTAATGTTTTAAATTCTTTTAACATTTTTGCCTTAATTTTTTAGGATTTTCTAAAAAATTTCTAAGATTTTTCAAAAAATTTTCTTTAATTATTTAAGATTTTCTAAAAATTTCTAAGATTTTCTAAAATTTTCTAGGATTTTCTAAAAAAGTTCAAGGATTTTTTAAACTTTTCCTTAATTTTCTAGAATTTTCTAAAAGTTTCTAAAATTTTCTAAACATTTCTAAAAATTTTCCTCAATTTTCTAAAAATTTTTCTCAAATGTCTAGGATTTTGCTTGATTTTCTTTACAAAAAAATTTCAAAAAATTGCCCCAATTCTCTAAAATTTTTGAATAATTTTATTCGATTTTTTCTGAGATTTTTGAACAAATTTTTCTAATTTTCTAATAATTTTTGAAAATTTTTCCTTATTTTTCTAAGATCGTTTTTCCTAAATTTTCTAGAACTTTTGAAAAATTTTCTTGATTTTCTCTTTAAATGCCCCTTAAAATTCTAGAGTTTGTGAAATTTTGGCTTAACTTTTTAGAAAATTTTGACAAAATTGCCTGTAATTTTCTAAGAATTTCGATAAAAACTATTCCCTTAGTTTTCATGCCCCAAAAACAAAAACAAAAATTCCTCCATAGTTTTGTGTTTTTCCTCAAAACAAAAAAAAAATTCAAGTCTTTTATTTTGTGATTTTTACTAAAATAATTGCCATTTCTTTTCATTGTTTGTTCAAATCCTAGTGTCCCTACTGTTTTAATCTCCATAGCAAAGGTACTTAAGTTAAGTTCAAATTTCAAACATCACACATCAATCATCATCCATATTAAAATAAATCATCAAAATAAATCATCATTTATCATCATATGGAGAATCCTAGGCATGCGTTTACATTTGATATATCATAAAAACACGCTTTGATAATTGAACAGTAAGGATAAGGAACCTACCATAGGGCGTTGGCGAGACATGTGCTGATCAGGCTCCCGGAGTAGAACGTCAGCAGCAATGGAGTATGTGGGTGGCTCGTAGCGCCGCATCCCACCCGGAAGCAAGCGGTGGGGAACCAGAGCGTAGGTATGCGGTTCAAAGGGCGCTGGGTGGCCCTCTCCAGCATCAAGATCCAAGAAGTTAGCCATCGTTGCCTCAGCAGCAACATCTGCAGCTGCCTGGGTGTTGACAGCTGTCCGTGCCTCCTCCTCAGCGACACGGCGGGAGGTACGCTCCACCTCGAGCACGAGGGCGTCCATCGCAGCAGAAGGCTGTGTAGAAGTAACCCCGCTAGTAGGAAGGCTAATGGACGTACCCCCGAGAATCCTCATGGAAGAACTCTCAGTAGCATAAGGGCCTTGTCGTGCCCTCAAGTCATCATCCTGACCCGGACCCGCCATGAAAAGAAACGGGATCACGAATAATAAGGTGAACATCGTGTGAAAGTAGGAGCAAAAAGACAAGAGCTAGAAAGAAAGAGAGGAGAGCAAGAGAGAGATGGGAGAGAGTTGAGAGCGCAGGGAGCTAGAGAGAGAGTAAAGATGTGAGGAATGAGCCTGGTCTGCGCGCCTCAAGGACCATGTACGCACCTGGAGTTGGCGGTCGCCATCTTCCTTTGTAGTGGCCGCCAGGTTCTTCAAGAGACACATGGCGACTGCCATGTTGGAAGGGTTTTTACCCGGCGGTCACCATGTTAGGAGAATTTGGGCTTGGCGACCGCCAGGTTTCTAAAGGTCACGTCAGGTCTGTTGGTCATAATGACGTTTTGGGGTTTTGAGAGGGGTTGTTTGGGGCTTTTAATGTATGTTTTTGTTTATTATTTGCATGCATTTTATTTCTTTTGTGTGTGTTTATTTTATTAAGTGTGTTTATTATAGATTATTTTCTCTTTGTTTTATTAGCAAAAATAATTTTCAGAAAACATAAAATCTTTAATTATTTTTCCTTAAAATTCTTATTTTTGTGTGTGTGTGTGTGTTCTTCTAAAAATAATTTTGAGAGCTTTTCAAAAATGATTTTGTGTGTGTTTTTCGAAAAATATTTCAAGAAATTTTTTGTGTGATCTATCCTTCTGATAAATTTAATTTTAAACCGTAACTCGGCTTGTAGTTATTTTTATTCCGCTTTCATTCCGAATTTTTGAGTCTTAACTCGACCTATTAATTCGTGGTCTATCCTTCCGTTAAATTTAATTTTAAGTCGTAACTCGGCATTTAGTTGTTTTTATCCCACTTTCATTCTGAATTTTTGGGTCTTAACTCAACTTATTAATTCGTGGTCTATCCTTCCGATAAATTTAATTTTAAGCCGTCACTTGGCTTTTAGTTATTTTTATCCCACTTTCACTCCGAATTTTTGGATCTTAACTCGACCTATTAATTCGTGGTCTATCCTTTCAATAAATCTAATTTTAAGCCGTAACTTGACTTTTAATTATTTTTATCCCGTTTTCATCCCGAAATTGTGGGCTTGACTCGACCGATCAATTGCTTTTTCGATTATGATAATTTCTTGAATATTAACTCGATCCTTTTTATTATTCAAATTCCCAGCCGAGTTCTTAGGTCTTGACTCCATCTTTGACTCACCTGTTTGTGCTCCCTTTAGACTCATCGTCGTTTATACTAGCATCTGCATTATGTTAGCATCCATGTTATGTTTTTATCTTGCATCTTTGCATTTTTGTCCCGGGAACTACGTTTTGGTCTGATCCCTAGTAAAGGGGTACGTAGACAGCACGATAAAAATTCGAGTACGACCAACATCATATGCATGCTTGTGTGTTTGTGGCCTAAGATTGACGACTCGGTCAAATGGCTGTTGTCTGTGGATATTTGATATAACTCGCATCACGCGTTGCTATGCAAGTTATATCAAAGAGGGGCAAGTGTAGACTCCCCAATTTGACCCCGCCTAATCTTAGGTGAATCTGTTGATGAAAATTGTTGGAATGGTGCTTCAGTTCGATCCTCGGAAGGTGATCCAAGCTCGCTATTTGAAATCAGAACCTTCAAACCAATGAAATATGTAACTACAAAAATCTACATATCTTTGGTGAAGTTTTTCTAACTTAATTTTTGATTTATGGAATGCGATATGAATATTTCTTATTCTCTATAGCTACCACACAATATCTTTCTTCCCATGCACGTTTACTTTACATTTAACCCGGTCACATCAACTGTTCTACATAAAAGTTGATACGAAAATCAAGGCAGCATGGATTCTAACTATTTTATATTGTTAGCTCATTTCTTTATGATATGCATGAATTATATCAAAATAAGACCAAATGAATAATTACTGCCATGCATGAGTGATTTCATTAAAAAATTAGAACAGCATTTATGCTTGGGTTATACCTACTGGATCTTAGATGGACAAAAGGACTAATGTCTTCCTTGTTTTTGCTTGAAATAATATGTTTATTGTTTGTTTTACAGTTCATATGAAAAAAAATGGAGAACACACGATCCCTAAGCGACTTTGCGGCGCATGGATTTATTTTTAGTAAGATTTGTAAATATATTTCAATGTTAGATACTGTAAACACCCTAATTTGACACCGCCTAATCTTAGGCGAATGCGATGATGAAAACAGCTGAAATGTGTTGGAGGCAATACTGCCAAGATCATTGTTTTTGTAAACAATTTTTAGTAAAAAATTAACTAGACAGGCAAACGCCAAAATAGACTCCAGATAAAACTTTTGACGAAGAACGATCAAAATAAAACCCGTGCAACCAAAGTTAATTTAGAAGAATATCTTTTTGTTGATCTAATCTTCAACTACAATTTGATTCCAAGTTGAAGCTCCAATCAGATCTTCTACTGTATTCCTGTATGCGATCCTCGAACGTAGTATGGGCTAAGGACTATCGAGGACTCGTACCCGCAGAACCCCGATATATTTAGTCTTAAGAGACAAAATAAGATATATCAATAATAATAAATTGGTTCAGCCTACCTGCATATATATAGGGTTACAATAGGGACCTGGATAGTAATTATGAGTAAGACTTCTAGTAGAACACAGATACCTACGAGCGGTTTCTGAATTATGTAAAGACATGTAGCTGTTTCTGCAATTTTCATAAAATACTGAATTACAGTTCACACCACTAAAGAACTATAATTTCTCTCTGACCCATAATCTCAAAACCTTCTTGTATTGAGCTTCTGTTATTAAATGCTTACCATTTCTCTCTATATTAAGATTCCTGATACCCGCTAATTAAATTTAATTACTGACAATTTAATTTAATCGGCACCTTGATATTCCTTAAGCCCTTCCGCTTAACTTATTTGACCGCCGAATAATGAAATCCACCTGTAGGGTTTGGCTCGGTCAAAACTTATAAGCATCCTAAAGGGGGTATCGTCAATTCTGATCTTTCAGGACGTAGATTCCGTCAATAATTAATATTTGACATATAAATAATACCGCTATCCAAATCACCGGGAATATGAACCGATATAAGATCGCACCCTCTAATGAATCAAAATAACAAAAATTAAATATACGCAAATCAATAATTATTTTAGAATTAAAAGAATAAGCACTATTCATAATAACATTGGGGTGTGAATTAATTTATAAAGTCAGTACAAAATTAATTACCTAAAATGTCTCGTTCAATACATACAAAGTGTACTAGGACAGAGAGTTAGAACAATAGACGATGCTATTATCTATTTCCTGTAACCAAGACAGGTCTACTAAAACTCTGTGCTACAGTCGTACCGATGGTATGTCCATTTCCATCTAAACTGTGAA
>JAUMHN010202734.1:0-21174 GCA_032360265.1 Heliamphora ciliata
TGTGTAAAGATTGTGTGTTGAAGATAGACGATAGGGTGACTGTTAAGAACAAGTATCCTTTGCCTAGGATAGATGACCTGTTCGACCAATTGCAAGGAACCAGAGTGTTCTCAAAGATGGACTTGAGGTCAAGATATCATCAATTGAAAGTGCGAGAGTCAGATGTACCCAAGACTGCCTTTAGAACCCGTGACGGGCATTATGAATTTATGGTGATGCCTTTCGGGTTAACGAATGTGCCTACAGTGTTTATGAACCTGATGAATCAAGTGTTTAAAAGTTTTCTAGACCAATTCGTGATTGTATTCATAGATGACATTTTTATATACTCTCAGAGTGAGGAGGAACACAGGGAACATTTGAAGATTTCTTTGCAAACCCTGAGGAAATACAAGTTCGTGGTTTGGTCGTTATCTTCATGATCAGGAGATCGTGTTTGGGAATCGTGCTGGGTGCATGAGGGTTGAAGGGACCATAGACAAATTCGAGAGTGTGGTTGGTTAGTGCTGAGATGATGTATGCTGGGTGTGCTATGTCTAAAGGTTGTTTGTGTTCCACCTTAGGTTCAGAGATGGGTATGTTGATTACCCATGGGAGCGAAGTATGGAGTAATAAGGTTCAGTAATGTACTGTGTGATTTGGCTAGCCTAGGGCGATACGTGAGAAATCGTGGGTTACGATGCCTGTGATCGATGTGTACTTTGAAAGCAGAAGTGCACAAAACATGGCATGATGCACAAACCAACATAGCGTAAAATACAAGTCTTTAAAGCATAAGGTACAACTTGCTAAAGTATCAAGTACAAGCATGCGAAGCACAACTATAATTTATACGACATAGAATTGAAATATAGGCAAGAGTTCACGTTATCAAAATTATCATTTTCATACACTAATTACTCACAAAGTTCATATAAAGTATATAAACTCAAGTTTCACAAAATAACACGCCATTTGTACACCTAGCAAATTTTGTGTAAATGTTCAATTGCTAGTTTTTAAGTTGCGACAGTATTTTGAAGTACTTAGACATTGATTTTATTTCTAAAATTTGAATACCAATTAGATAAAAATATTTCCTAGAACTTTCATATTTAACACTAAAGTCAAATCTTAGGGAAAAAGAGGTCATTTATTTTACTTAAGTAAAAACCGTTTAGCATTTACAGAGAAAAATATAGAATTTGGGCCTCTGTTGGCCACGGTTTTGTGGCATCCATTCAAGGGTTATAAGTCTGATTTTTGGTGAGGTATTAGTTCAAGGTGTGTCCTATAAGTTTTATGTTTTATGCTAGGGCAAGTTGTTTCGAAAAAGTTTAGTGATTTTGATCAATTTATAAAAAGGGTTCAGTTAGCCTAAAAAGGGTCTATAAAGTGGGGTTTCAATAGGGAATGCTCAAAACTTTGGGAGTACTATACGAAGGTATTTTGAGCTGATTTTTGTTAAGTATTTATTTTAATATGTTAGCTAAATTTTTCATGTTTACCACTTTTCAATTTGGCATTTAAAAACTTAGGGTTTTTATCTCACAAAAAGGTGTGACAGAGAGCTCTATCAGTCACTAAGTCTCAATAGTAACTTTGGGAAGGGTTTTGACCTATCAAGACTTCGTAGTTTTGGATCATTTTTAGTGGCAAGCAATATCAATGTGTTATCTACAAGATTTATGTTTTGACATTAGCTCGGTTCTCACTCTAACTTAGGTATTTTAGGTCTGCAACTCAGAGTGGTCAAGATTTTACACTCTTTGGCAAAAATGATATATTTGGAGTTCTACCCAACGAAATCACTTCAAGCTAATTTTGTATAAAATAGAACATAAAAATCTAGGTATGGACATAAAAATCACATTTAGATCATTTTTCTACAATTAGTTATGATATTTTAAAATTTGTGGAAGAATGTTCACATGCCCAAAAAATCAGTTTATTTAGGGTTTTGATAACTTAGCTCATGTTGTGTTAATTTTTGCTGTATTTTCTTTGCATGCATGTGATATACTCATACAAACCAAAACTCCAGAACATATTCAAACCATAAAACTCAAAAATATTCACATGCAAGGCTTAATCTTACACGAACAGTCCACAATATACTCCTACGACGCCTTTTTGAGTTAATCTTTATTTTTTATTCTTAGGATTAATTATAGAGATGGATTGAAGGCTATTTTATGATAGAATGATAGAAGGTTTTAGGGGATTTACTTATCTTAGAAAGATCAAAATGAGGGTGGATGGTAGATTATGACTTGGCTTTGTCAAATCTCCTAGCACTTCCTTTGATCCTCCTTGGTTCCTCCTCCTCTCTTCTTCTTTCTTCCTCCTTCTTCTCTAGAAAACTTGTAGTATTTTCTGATACTCTTTCACTCTCTCAACCGAAATATGAAGAAGGGAAGAAGTGGTTTAAGTCTTATTTTTATAGGAAAAAGACAGTAGAGATAATGATGCTAGTTGAGATAATTTTGAATTTTTCTAATTTGTGATTGGTTGCATGGTAGGTGGTTCACTTTTTAAGGCATTTTGAAATCTGAATTTTGTAGATGGGAAGAGAGGAATTCGGCTAGGGGACTGTTTGGTTGGTTTATGTGCTCAAATTTTAGTTTAATTACTTATTTGGTGGTATTTTAGCACTAAATTGTTCAAGAAAGTATTTTTAAAATTGATTTGATGTATCTTTTTGGTCTTTTAGCTTACTAAAATGAATTATTTTAGTGTTATTATTATTATCATAAGTTATAAAAATATTGACAATAATTAATTGTTTAAATGTAGGCAATTAAGCAACTTTAAGCTATTTTGACTATATGTGACTTTTTAACTTATTTAAGTATGTAAGAATTTTAATAATGATTTGTTTACTTTTTTTGGTCTATAATATTATATTAGTATGTATATGACTTGTACAAAAAGTCTTGGGTCATAATAATGCTTAATTTATATAATTTTTTTCTCATTTTTGAGCTTAAAAATTGCAATAAGTCACTTTTTGGGGACAATGTGGCTTGCCACTAAGGAAATTTTTCTCATTTTTTGATATTATTTTGTCTTTTGTTACTTAATTGTATTTAAATATCTGATTTAGGATATCCATGTGTCAAATTTTAGATTTTTAAGACTTTTTGTTATTTTATTTTATTATTATTATTTTTATGACGGAGGAACCACCTCAAAGCAGGGCACTTTGAACCCACCCCTAAAACGTAAACATCTGGATACCTACAATCACCCGTAAACCATAGGTATCGGTTAAGTCAGGGCACTTCCAACGGGAGTCGAACACAAGACCTCTGGATTTACAGTTGGTCCTAGTGACGATCTTAAACCGCTGGGCTACCCTGGCGGGTTAGACTTTTTGTTATACTATGGGAAAAAAGGTCATTTTATCTTAATTATGAGAATTTTTTGTTTTTAATCTTATATTTCATGTTATTTACTTAATTTAGGATGTTATGAGTCTTCTCTGAGTATTAGAGCTTTATCTTTGAGTATCTGGTCTTTCTGGGGTTTTCGGGTCGAATTAGGATTTCGGGTTGAGTTAGGGTTTTTGATCTTTTAGTGAGCTAAGATCTTACCGACTTATCGTAGCTAATACTAGGGTTTGGGCTGGATCGCTACACGGGTCGTTACAAGCTGGGTTGTTATAACTAAGGTTTGTACCGGGGTGTTACAGTTACAGTAAGGACCTGTGGAGTAAATATGACTTGGAGTTCTAATATAAGTAGGAAAACCTACCTGCCCATGAGGCAACTTCATAAAAACATGAATTATAATTCATACCAGTAAAAAATCGTAATTGCACTCCCAGCTATATTCTCAAAACTAATTATTCGACCTCCTATTATTAAATACTTAACTCATGTTCTCACATTAAAATTTTTTATACCCGCCAATTAAATTTAATTACTGACAATTTTATTTAATAGGTATCTTAAAATTCCTTAAACCCTTCCGCTTAACTTATTTATCGACCGAATGATTAAATCCACCTGTAGGGTTTAGCTCGATCAAAACTTAAAAGTTTCCTTAAAGGGGTATCGTCAATCCCGAACAATCGAGACATAGATTCTGTCAATAATTAATATTCGCCATATATTTAATAATGCTATCCAACTCACCGGGAATATTAACCTGTAAAAGATCGCACCCTCTAATGAATCAAAACAACGAATATTAAATATATGTAAATATTAATTATTTCAGGATTAAGAGTATAAGCACTCATAATAACTTGGGTTGCGAATTAATTTATATAATCAGTATAAAATTAGCTAACCTAATGTGGTTATGTCCAATACACACAAAGTGTACTAGTACAGCGAGTCGGAATAATAAATAACGCTATTATTTGTTCCTCGTAACCAAGATAGGTCTACTAAAACTCTGTGCTACAGTCATACCGATAGTTTATCCAATTTCATCTAAATTGTGAACTAAAACTTATATTCTGCAAGAACTTATAATCTTGTCTTCTTTGTGCAAGCCGCACTCTATACACCAAATTAAATACTGTACAAAATAAAGAATATCCATGCATAATATTAAAGAAATGATATTGCATGCATTGCTCATTAAGATTCTTATAAAATAGAAAAATAATTTTGTTCAGTGGGTTTCTTATCTCTGTGCAGTGGTCTCTCTTATTTTGTGGCCTGTTGCATCCATTAGAGATTGCCCATTTGGTTATTGATGCTGCGGTTTTCTTCGGGATGGCTGGGTAGTGCCTGTTTGTTTCTTGGCTGGTTCTAGTTTAAATGTTGCGTCGGCTTGGCTTTCGGTGGCTGATTATTTGTTGCAGTTTTTTTGCAATAGCTTGTTCCTGTATGGCTCTTTTTAGTTTTAGTGGACAGGTTTTTTATTTTTTTGGAATGTGATCGATCTTTGCTAGTCTTGGTGTTTTTTTGGGTTACGGCTTAGCCTAAAGACGGGTTTTTAGGTGTTGCTTGGGCTTAGTCCTTGTGTATGGTTTTCTGTTCTTGCGTTTGTAAGGCCTGGGGTTTGCCCCTTATAAACGTGTATTTTGTTTCTTTTTTTTATGTCACAGTTAATTACCTAAAAAAAATTAAAATAAAATAAAATACTAAAACCAACAAAATTCATGATTTTTAATATACAACCTTGATGGTAACATCACCCCTCTGTACAATTTCTCGTATCAGGTGATATTTACCCTCGATGTTCTTTTCTTTTTTGTGGGCTCTTGATTCTTTCGAATTGGCAACTGCTCCGCTATTGTCTAGGTAAAGTGTAATAGCCGACTATGCTATAGGCAGCACATCCAGATCTACCAAGAAGTTCCTGAGCCAAATGGCCTCCTTGGCTGCTTCAGAAATTGCCACATACTCGGCCACCATGGTAAAATCAGCAATGCAAGAATGCTTAATACTCCTCCAACTTATGGCTCCACCTTCCAAGGTAAACACATAATCTGAGGTAGAATTTTGGGAATCCTTATCTGACTGAAAATTTGAATTCATGTCCCCCAAATGTACTAGACTATCTACCTGGTAAAGTAACATAGAATCCCTAGTCTTTTTCAAGTACTTGATTATATGCTTTACCGCTGTCTAATACTCTTGCCCTGGATTAGATTAATATCTGCATACATGAGGCTTTCCACTGTCGAATCATATGGAATGACCTTCATCTTCTCTATCTCAACAGGTGTCTTAGGACACTGATCCTTGGATAGAGGGATCCTATGCCTGAAAGGGAGAAACCCTTTCTTTGAATCCTACTGGCTACAACGAGTAAAGACGATGTCGATATAACTAGCTTGTGATAAGCCCAACATCCTCTATTTTTGATCTCGCATAAGCTTGATTCCAAGGATTTGATTGGCTTCTCCAAATTCATTCATATCGAACTGCTTGAATAACCATACTTCAACTGAAGATAAGATGTCATCCACATAAAGTACTAAAAAGGCCACCACGCTTCCATCATGCTTCTTATACACACAGGACTCGCTAAGAATTTGATCAAAACCATAGGACTTAATGGCCTGATCAAACCGAGTGTTCCAAGATCTAGATGCCTACTTAAGTCTCTTAAGCTTACACAATATGTGCTCCTGACCCTTTGCTATAAAATCGTCTAATTGTACCATATAGATACAATCGTTAAGATTTTCATTAAGAAAAGCTTTCTTGACGTCCATTTACCAAATTTCAAAATCAAAATGAGCCGCAATAGATAAGAGAATCTAGATAGACTTAAGTATAGCCACCAGCGAAAAGGTCTTCTTATAATTAATCCCTTCTTTCTAAGTAAATCATTTTGTAACAAGTCTAGCTTTGAAGGTTTTTACCTTCCCGTCTACTCCTCTCTTTCTCTTGTAGATCCACTTGCATACAATGGATTTTATCTCTTCGGGTGGTTCTACAAGTTTCCATACCTGATTAGAATATATAGATTCCATCTTTGAATTCATCGCCTTTTATCAAAGATCTACATCTTTATCTTGGAGTGATTTGTTGTAGTTGCAGGGTTCGGTATCTAGCTCTATCGAGATCCTATCAAAAGACTCTTCCAAGAACAGATACTGAACGGGTTAATGAACAACCCTCTCATTACGACGAAGTACTACCTGCGTCTGTGTACCAGTAGTGACACATTGTTCTAATTCTGAACCCTGTGTACCATGATCCACATGCTTCCCCGGCTGTGAAACCGGCATGTCAATGGTAGCACCTTAAACTAGTTCAGAATCTACAAGTGTCTCGATAATCCTCCCACTATGACGAGACAATGGGATATCGATAACTTGTGGTTCCTCTTCTGTTCTATTGGTATTTCCTCTTAGTTCTTCCAGAATAATTTTACTCTTAGGCTTATAGTTCATTATATAATCATCTTTCAAGAATCGGCCATCGGTACTGACAATAACCTTCTGATCTTTAAAATTATATAACAAACCACCCTTCATTCCCTTGGGATATCCAACAAAGAAACAGACTTCTATTCTCGATTCTGACTTACCCGTGTTCCCTTTTAGCACATGTGCTGGACTCTCCCAAATCTAAATATGTCTCAAACTAGGCTTGCGCCTGGTCCATAATTTTGTGGGATTAGAAGGTACTGACTTAGAAGGTACCAAGTTCAGAATGAAAGCTGTTGTCTCTAATGCAAATCTCCAAAACGAATTGGGTAATCCGAATAACTCATCATCGACCTTACCATCTCCATAAGAGTCCTCTTCATTCTTTCTGCTATACCATTCTGCTGTGGAGTGCCCAGTGCAGTCAATTGGGATGTAATTCCCTCTATCAACAAATAGTCCCTAAACTCTCCAAAGAGGTACTCACCACCATAGTTGGATCGTAGTGACTTGATACATTTACCCAGACGCTTCTCTATTTTTGCCTTGAATTCTTTGAATTTCTCAATGCATTTAGACTTACGGTGTATCAAATAAATGTATTCATACCTTGAGTAGTCGTCAATGAAAGTAATGAAGTACTCAAAGTCTCCTCTAGCCCAAATAGTCATAGGTCCACATAAGTCAGAATGAACTAGTTCCAACGGTTCTTTAACTCTATGGCCGAAAATGGTCTCTTGGTTATTTTATCTTCCAAGCAGAATTCATAAACTGGAAGTGCCTCCAGTGCCAATGAACCTAAAGGTCTATCTTCAACCGGTCTATTTATCCTTTTTAAATTTATATAACCCAGGTTTAAGTACCAAAGAAACGTTTGATTTATTAAAGAATGTTCCTTTCTCTTATTTGGTAAATTGGATGTGTTATTTAATTCATTCAGTTGCAGTATATGAGAGATAGAAAATATAACATATAGATCATCCACTAATAAACCAAAACCAATAAAACGTTTATTTTTCTTAATAACTACAAAGTCATTAAAAGAAACAGAATATTTATTTTTAACCAAATTAGAAGCTAAAATTAAATTCTTTCTAATAGAAGGTACATAAAGACAATCTTTTAAAGTTAAAATTCTATCTCTACTAAAAGTAAGAGTGACATCTCACACTGCAATTGCTGCCACCCTAGTCTTATTGCACAAGTGTAGGTAAATCTTCCCATCACTGAGCTGCCGAGTTTCCTAAAATCCCTTTAAAGATTTGTAGATATGATTAGTGGCTCTCGTATCTACACTCCATGTACGGATAGATAATATCGCTAAACATGTTTCAACAACTAGTGAACAGAAATTATCTTGCTTGTTCTGTTTGTTGAGAAAAATTGGACATTGTTTTTTCCAATACCCTATCTGGTTACAGTGATAACACTTGCCTTTCGGCTTTATCACACCAGTTTTAGGCCCATTAACTGTTTTTGGACCTGTACCTCCGTGTTTCTGAATCTTTTCTTCTTCCTCCCTTTCGACTTAAAGGAATAACATTTTTCAGTAACAAACACATTATTTGGCCTCTTAAGAAAACCCTCAGCTGCTTGAAGTTCTTTAAGTAGTTCTGCAAGGGAAAATTGAGTTTATTCATAGAATAATTTAGGCAGAATTTCTTAGCTCCTAGAATCTCCAATACATTCAGAAGATTAATCATCTTCAGAACATGATCCCTAATTGGGGTGCCTTCAGCCATGTTCATGTTAATTAGAGATTTCATGGCTACCTGCCTAGCCGCACGATTTTGATCCCTAAACATCTCCTTGAAGTTCATAATCTTTTCATAGACACTGGGTATAGACTGATGTTGATGTTGCAATACATTTGACATGAAAGCCAAAATGTAACCCTACGCCATCTAATCAGCCTTTTGCCACTTCTGATAAGCCCGAGTTTCCTGTTCGATCACCCCCTCATCAGGTACTGGTGGACAAATCTTAGTTAACACAAGCTTATCGTCCTAGGCGGTTAAAATAATATTCAAGTTCCTTTTCCAGTCAACATAATTAGGACCCATTAACTTGTTTTCTTTTGAGTATTATCGCGAGAAGATTGAAAACTACTTTACCCTAAGAATCACATAATTAAAAATTATTAATTAAGATGAGCAAAAACTTTACATTTTATTTTATATTGGTTCCCTCTATCATTTAAAAAAAAATTCGTCAGCAGCCTTGTATCCCGTGAATAGTATACCTCGATGGGAAGGACGTCTACCATTCATTATTTATCCAGACAGGCTAATTCCTATTAATTTTATTATCTAGACAACAAACCATGCCAAATAAAATTAATTCGCTGACGTAGCTTCAGTGTTATAAATAATAGCAGTAACTTAGATGGTAAGAATACTATTATCTACACCTAAGTGTAAGTCATCACTTAATCTCGAGTCAATCGCTTTGCAATGAACCCATCAGATGGATAAGTGATTCACACTAACAATTATCCAAAATTATCCCATAGGAGGTTCATACCGGTGATTCCTTAATTAATCCTATTCGATGGGGAGAAAGGGTCAAATGCCAATATGTAAAATTAATTACATCATATACGAACTACTGATGGAGACTGCGAAATTTATTTGTGAATAAATTTTTTCTCCCACTTAGTTTTTAAAATATTTTGAGGGTTATAAAAATCTATTTAATTTTAACAAATTTATAATTTCAAAATAAAACACAAGGTTACAAATGTTTCTATAAAAACCAATCTTACGTGTTATATGTGTAACTAACAAAATTTATAATTCTCCCTTTTTATGAAAAATATTTTTAAATAAAACTTGAGAATTTAAATTTATTGTCTAGTTACTCATATTAATTTTGAAAAAATAAATTCATTTAAATTAAACCCTTTGTCAAGCATGCAACAATAATAGTTGTCAATATTGTCCAGAATCATACATCTACAAAAAAAAATTATAAACAATAATAAACATGTATATGACAATAAATAAATAGATAATCCTGGCTCTTATGGTCAATCTATAATATCCTGAGCAGCTTCATGATCCCAAGGCATGTATGTTTGCCTGTGCGGCACAGGGTTCGACCTAATCCGAGTAAAAATCTGCAAACATTCTAGCTCAAAACTTAACCAAACACACTGCTCCGTTTCCATCCGAATGGCATAACCGCCACCCGGACGGTCTTACTCCAGTGACTTTTCCTTCCGAGCAAGCATCTGGACGGTTCTACTCCATAAATTTTTTTGTCCGGATGGGCATTCGGACGAAATCTCTCCATAAAGATTTTTGTCCAGACGGAAGGTCGGGCGTCCAGACGGGGTTGGGATTTTTTGCCCTAACTGCGCTGTTCTTAACAAAAACTGTTCTAATCACTTTAGAACTCTGCAAAACGACAAAAATCTCTGCCGAGGCTTCCAAAACACGATCTAATCTTCAACTCTAACCTATTAAAGATTACAATCTCGGTTCTTATGTCTCTATATCAGGAGTTCACATTCAATCTACCAGAGAGAAAAGGTTATATATGATCCTATGCCCCTAAAGGAGTTAACATTGATTCTACTACCATGATCAAAACACCGTGGAAACCAAAAATTATCACCATACATTCATGTAATCAAACATACATTTATATATGATTATAAAGTCGGGATAAAACGCTGCAAAACAAAGGTTAGCATAGTTCCAGCCTACCCGAACCCCTTATGCATAGATCAACAAATATGGACAACATAGATTTTATTCAAACCATATTCATATTCAACGTA
The DNA here is from genome assembly GCA_032360265.1 of Heliamphora ciliata. Taxonomy (NCBI): domain Eukaryota; kingdom Viridiplantae; phylum Streptophyta; class Magnoliopsida; order Ericales; family Sarraceniaceae; genus Heliamphora; species Heliamphora ciliata. Next base: position 10,605 of record JAUMHN010202734.1, read on the forward strand.
GGCTCTGATACCAATTGTTGGAGGATAACTGCTAGGATCCATTAATTATGAACACGATTTACGCCAAAAAAAAACTAGACGGACAAATACCAAAACCAGCTCTAGATAAAAACTTTTTGATATCAAACGATCAAAAACAAACCCGGTATATACTTCCAAAGTTAGATTAGAGTTATACCTTTTGAAATCTGATAGGATTAATTTTGGTTGCTGCAAGAACTTTTAGTTTAGAAGCTTTCACGGTCGTAGACTTCATGTTGAAGCTCTAAGTCCAAGCCTTCTGCTGTATTCCTGAATGCTAGAACGCGTCTGTAGTGTGGTTTACCTTAAATGTGTTATTCACAACCCTCTCTAGCCACCAAGAGAATATGTGAAAACCCTAGTCGCATATGACGTGTGTCTGTGGTTAGTGTTGTATAACATTATATAAATAGGGTGCAATAGAGACCTGTGGAGTAAATATGACTTGGGCTTCCAATGTAATTATGAAAACCCACATCAACCCAGAAGTAATTTCATAAAAACATTAATTATAATTCATTTCACTAAATAATTATAATTGCACTCCTACCCATATTCTCAAAAACTAAATATTCGAACTCCTATTATTAAAAGTTTATTTATTCTCCCTACGCTGAGATTACAGCTACCCACCGATTAAATTAAATTACTGACAATTATATTTAATCGATTTCTTTAAAAAATCCTTAAGCCCTTCCGCTTAACTTATTTGACTGCCGAATAATTAAATCCACCAACAAGATTTGGCTCGGTCAAAACTTATAAGCTTCCTTAAGGGGGTATCATCAATACCGATCTTTTGGGACGTAGATTCCATCAATACTTAATATTCACCATATAATTAATATTGTTATCCAACTCATCGGGATTATAAACCCGTAAAATATCGCACCCTTTAATGAATCAAAATAATGAATATTAAATATACATAAATAATTAATTATTTTGGGATTAAGAGCATAAACACTCATAATAATCTTAGGGTGTGAATTAATTTATATAGTCAGTATAAAATTAATTACCCTAACGTAGTCTTATTCAATACACACAAAGTATAGTAGCACAACGAGTTAGAACAATAGACAACACTATTATCCGTTCTCCGTAACTAAGACAGGTTTACTAAAACTCTGCACGACAGTCATACCGATAGTTTATCCAATTTCATCTAAATTGTGAACCAAAGACTTATATTCCACAAGAACTTTAATTTAGTATTCCGTGTGCAAGCTGAACTCTACACACCGAATTAAATTCTATGTAGAATAAAAGACATCTATGCACGACATTAAATAAATAATAAAATGCATACAATGCTCATTAAAATTCTCATAAAAAATGGAAAAAAATAATTTTATTAATAAATAAAATAAAATACTAAAACCAAAAAATCTATAATTTTTAATACATAACTTTAACACAATCCAATCCCGTTTGATCTTGACATCTGTCGGAGCCCCACGGCTCTTATGCACCTTCTTGGTCATGTGCCCCCTTCCATCGATAAGGGGAGCATTCGATACACTTGGCTGAAGAAGACATTCCATCACTTCGTCTGCTCAGAGGTCCATGACTTCGAGTGGGTGGCGCTTGCATTCCTTCTTTATATGTTCGAGATAGCCTTATTCCCGAACTTAGAGAATAGGGTGCATCTCCACTATCTCGCTATCATGGTAGTGGTGGACCAGATCAGCTCTTGTGACTGGGGAGGAGCAACATTAGCCACCTTATACGGATACATGAGCGTGACCACCAGGACCTTTTATCTGAGTGTTGGTGGGCACTAGTGTATTTGGGAGGCATATCTGCTTTCTATGCTTTCTATGCTTTTCCTTTTCATTTTCATATCTACATATTTGTTTCAACTGTATTGACTCTACTCTTGATTTTCTGCAGCTATGAACCTACGAGTTCCTGGGTATGCGCCAGCCAATGAACTCTTCCGACGATCTCCTCCTGATCCCCCAGGCACTTCGATTGGCCAAATGCCATTAGGGTACAAAGCATAGTGGGAAGGATTTAGACGATGACCACCTTTTCCTGAACATCTTCACTCCCGACGGGGTAAGTCATTTACTGCTCTTGCTGAGTTGTTCCTTTTGTTCTTTGTTCATACATTGCTTATTGACATGCTTCTTTGGTTTTTAGATCCGCTAAAACATATGGATTGGCATAGAGGAGTGAGCTGGTGTTGACTTGATGAGGAGCTTCGAGGTTACCTGGACCCACGTCTTGCTTGAGGGGTCATTCTGCAAAGAGTGGTACCTTGGCGAGCACGTTGTTCGGCAGTCCTTAGGGTATGACCACTTTTGTATCCTGAGAAGGTGTTCGGTAGGGATGCGTTAGACCAACACTCTCCTCACGGCTGAGATCATTCAAGCCATGATAAGCCTTGATGCTTTCACGTTAATCGAGTGCGTGGATCATGACTACACGGTCTTTGCATGAGAGAGGCTTATGCCTGCCATGGGTGCCCGTGCTACCGTGCGGGGTCCTCCTCCCACTGCCCCAGGCCCTATTCACCCCGAGCTTTCATGGACAGAGAACACCTTCATAGACGGGAACCTTCATCAGATCTGGATCCCCAAACCAGTAACCCAGGAGATTCTCCTTCCCCTTGGTGCTGAGTAGGTACGACATCCTTCCTTCTATTCTTTATACTGCCCTTTATGTCTGACTACAATGATTCTCTTGACTATGACTAGTTCTGACATCCGACTATAGTAACTCTCATGTATGTACTGATTCTGATATCTGACTGCACTGATTCTTATGCCTGTACTAATTCTCATGTCTTTACTGCACTGATTTTGTTCTTCTCTTGACAGAAGCCCCAGGAGTGGTGTGACCAGTGCCTTCGCCTGATCTCGGGGTTAAGGGTATTGGTTCATCATTGGAACGTTGCATTTTGAGCCCAGGGCATGGAGCCTCCTGCTCCTTGGGGTGGGCCTGTTGTGGTACTTAGCCCTTCTTAGCTCACATTTATATTTTTGCACTTTTTCCTTTTTACTCATACTTATCTGCTTTAGCTGATGTGGCCCTTTTCCTTCTTTCAACGTGGGTGTGGTGAAGGATCGAGCACTTACGGTGGTCGCATGGCACCTGCTGCCCCAGTTGCACCTTTTGCACGATGTGGCCCTTTGCTCTTGCTTCTGCTGCTTCTTCTGCTTCTTCTGCTTCTTCTACTTCTTCATTAAGAGCTAAGACTCCCAACGTTACACTGACAGTTGATAGCTTAGAGGAGGATGCAGAAGAGACCGGGTCGATATCCAGAGAGTCATCCCAAGGAGGCTACGTGGTCCGCAGAAAGAGAACCCAACAAGAGTGATGATCCCACTACTGCCCAGCTACTGTTACTTTCTTTTTCTCTTTACTGTTCATGACCTGCGAGAGTGATGAACCCAATAGAGTGATGATCTGCGTCTATTCTTATTTGGGTATGCGTGCCTGCTTGATACATTCTGTTACTCTACCTCATTGCACCACACAAATACACTGTTCTGGTTTACCGCACAAATACATTGATTTTTTTATGTTCACTGTTGCACTACTCTGATATACACTGACGTACTAGCATACTACTCTTTGACACACTACACAGATACACTGATGGAGCCTGCGTGTCTTTGATTCTTCCTTTGGGCTACATGCTACGTCATACACATATGCGCATTACTTTACTTTTGATGGGTTGGGCCTTCATGCCTTGTGGTTTACACTTTTTGATTATCATAGATGCTTTATTGTTATATGTTATGAAAATCATTTTTGAAAGCTTAGACTCTTATTATGCATGATGATGCAATCCATAGATTGTAGTCTTGCCATATAAACTACTTTTTTTGTTGCTAGTTGATGACAGGTTCATAACTACAATTTAGGGCACATTAGCAAAATGGGGACAGGCTGTCAAAATTTTTGCATAGAAAAGGTTGCGACTGTGATAAATAATCTTGCTGCCATTTGGTTTGGATATGACGGCCTAAACTTTTATGAAGAAAAGTTCACGGCCTGGACTTTGGAATGCCATGGCCATAAGGTTTGGGAGGGAAAGTTGATGGCCATTGGGTTACAAGTTAACGGCCGTAGGAAAAAGGTGGTGGCCGGGTTTTGGAGCAAAACTTGGAGTAGATTCTGTGGGTTCCCTCCATTTTTGGATCTATAAAAGAAGGTAGCTGTTTCAAACCCCACTACTTTGGATATCTTGTATTCTCCTTGTATCCTTCATGGCCCACTCTTGTAACAACTCTCTGTTGGCTTGGATGAGCGACTTTTTCCCAATTGAGCACAAGAACTTCCTCAACTTTGGTCTAGATGCGTTCTTTTCTTTACGAACCCTGCGGGTTGATTGGCATCTTCTGAGAGGAACAGCCCAGCTATGGGATCTCGAGGTACATGTATTTCATTTCGGTGTTGAGGAGTTATGTTCGACTGTAGAGGGCTATTCAATTATTCTGGAGATTTCGAGCCGAGAAAAGGTCATAATTCCCACGCCTTTTTTGAGTCCCAAGGGCAGGTTGATGCAGCTCTATGGTTGCTCCAGGCTTGAGGCTTCTATTATTACTCACGACGGATTTCTCAATGTGGTTCGGATCGTGGACTACTTTGGGCCTCGGGGTCTCTTGGAGAATTCTCTTTTCAATTTCAGCGCCAGCATACTCTTTGCATCTGTCTTCTGGCTCGCTTCCTCTCGGGACCCTCAGACGGATGGGCTAACTCTTCCTTGGTAGATGTAGCCCATCAGATTTACGAGTGCCGGGATCCTGTCCCATTGGTTCTTGCCAAGATGCTGCTTGAGCTTGATGCAGTCCACACAAAGGGTGCCCCTTATTTTGCCGGTAGTGCACTATGGTACAAGTAGTCTCCCAACTCTCATTTTTCTATATTTCTCTTGAGTTTTTCCATTCAACTTTCCTTTTTCTGTGTTTTCTCTGATTTTTCCCACTTAGCTTTCGTTTTCTTTATTCTCTCATATTTTTTTCACGTAACTCTCCTTTTTCTTTGTTTCTCTCAAGTCTGGCTGATGGAGAAGGTGAATTTGTTGGAGAAGCCCATGTCTGACGGTTATAGTGTAAGATCCTTCATTCGTCGTTAGGTTTATCACTTGTGCCCAACCAAGGCTATTTGGCAGGATTATCTGAGTTCTCTGACTAGGGAGGACATCTCCTGGTTATGCCCCTGGCTAAAGATTTCTTCAAGGACTATTGCAACTGTGGGCTACTCGGGGGTCTTGTTGATCGGCTTGAAGCTGGCCACCTTCTATCATCCTTATCGCATTTTTCGTCAGTTCGGGTGTACTCAGATCTACCCTGAGACTGCTGTGAGTAATCTGTACAATTCTCCTCACCGAGCCCCTTTTCTGCGTCAGTAACAGCGGGCTTGGTCTTCTCGACTCAGGATACCAGTTAGCGGGGATTTTTACAGCGGGTTAGCTGCGAGTTACAAGGGTTGGCTGCAAGCAGAGATAGAGCGCAAGGTAGGACAGGAAGGGAATGCAAAGAGAAGGAGGACTTGATTTTGCTTTGTTGTACCTTAATATTTTACTTGTTTCCCCTTTTTAGTTTCTTAGGATGAGAACTTGCGAGTCTCTCTTAGTTTTAAAAATTGTGTTGGTAAAACTCATTAATGAAAGTTTCTCCACTTCTGGTTTATGATGTCCTTTAAAACTGTTATTTAGATTTTCGTTCTTACAATATAACCATTTTATTAGAAAAACGTAAAATAAATTTTTACATTGATCCTGTTACTTGAAACATGGTTACAAAAGGGGAATTTCAACTTTAAAAGTTTGGGCCGAACTTTTGACAGAAGCTGCCTGCATATCCCAAAGAGAGGGAATCAGGCCATAACGTAGTTTGAGGCTCAGGTTACACTTGAGTATTGATGCTCTCTTTTTGCAGGCTTTCCCTCGGAGGTAGAACCTTTTAAACTAATTTGAATTGATGGGTGTAGAGAAAATTTTTCATCTAAATCCATAAGGATGGCAGTGCCACCTGACATTAAGGTCTTAATGAGATAGGGCCCGACCCAATTAGGTTTGAACTTGCCCCTTGGATCAAAGATTGGAGTTCTGATCTCTTTGAGGACTAAGTCACCTTCCTTCAAGTTCTGAGACTTAACCTTCTTGTTAAACACTTGAGCTATCCTTCTTTGATATCCTTGAACATGGAATAGGACTCTAAGTAACTCTTCGAACCTATCCCTCTACCATTTTGACTCGGGGATATCACTTCCGGTCATTATTTTTAGAGATAGGATTTGCAATTATATAGGCAGAACTACTTCCATTTCATAGACCAAAGTATAGGGCATTGCTCTAGTAGAAATTCTAATCGATGTTCGGTATCCCCAAAGCGCAAATGGTAATTTTTCCCGCCAATCCTTGCTTCCCTCTATTATTTTCTGTAGGATCTTCTTCGCATTCGTATTTACAGCTTCCACAGCTCCATTGGTTTGCGGTTTGTATGGTGAAGACTTATGGCTAATGATTTGATACTCTTTCAAGAGGTCTAGAACTTCTCCTTGAAAGTGCAAACCGTTGTCGAAAATTATTTCATGTGGAACTCCGTATCGATAGATGAGATTTTCTTTGATGAATTTGGTTACTTAGGAGGCTTTCAAGACTGAGTAAGAGGCAGCTTCGACCCACTTCGTGAAGTAATCAATTGTCACAAGAATAAACTCGTGCCCAGTCGATGCCTTGAGTGTAACCTTCCCTATTACATCAATTCTCCAAACTGAGAATGGCTAGGGAGAGATCATGTTATAAAGCTGAGATGGCAGTACATGCATGAGGTTTGCGTGGACCTGGCATTTTTGGCACCTTTGGATGAACTAATGGCAGTCCGCTTCTATGGTCATCCAAAAATATCCTTGGCACAGGATCTTCTTAGCCAGCGTCATCCTACTCATGTGAGGTTCGAAAGCTCCTCCATGAATTTCTCTCATCACATCGCATCCCTCTTCTGTGTCGACATAAAGCTTATTGACTCCCAGATATCCACTTTTGTATAGTTTTCCTCCGCAGATCACAAACTGTGCTGCGAGTCTCCTGATAGCTCGCTGGTCCTTTTTATTAGCTCAGCTCGAATATTCTCCTTTCTCGATGAAATTCCAAATGTCGTGATACCATGGTATCCCGTCATTGGCTTCTTGGGTAATAGCGATGCTGCTGATCGCAGGTGCATCCTTTTGTTGAATTTCCAAAGGCCTCATCCTTACCCCTGGTGGTATGCCTATCATTGATGCCAAAGTGGCCAAGGCGTCGACGAACTTTTTCTGCAGTCTCGGAACATGAGTGAACACCACGCTTTCAAAGCAGGGAATTATTGTCTCAAGCTCTCAGTGATATTGAACCATCTTTACTTCTTTAACCTTTCACTCTCCTTTTGCCTGAGATACAATCAAAGCTGATTCTTCTAAATTAACTTTGGTTGCACGGGTTTTATTTTGATCATTCGTCGTCAAAAGTTTTATCTGAAACCCGTTTCAGCGTTTGTCCGTCTAATCAATTTTTTACCAAAAATTGTTTGCAAAAATAATGATTTTAGCAGTTTTGCCTCCAACACAAAACCAACAAGCAAGGAAAATCCCAGGAGGAAGAAAACTATCCTAAACCAACAACAAGGTTTAAGACAACAATCGGGGCAGAACCAGAGATTTTAGACTAACAAATCAAAAATTAGGCAACGACCTGAGAGAAAAACTATTTTAAAACGAAAGAATACCAGAAGAAGACCAGGGCTGAAACCCGGGAGAGAGACTATCTTAAACCAAACAAACAAACAAAGGTCCTACACAAACACAAGCAAAATATACAATTAAAAAGAACAAATAATCCTACCGGGTCAATACCTAATGGTGTGTTCAAAGCAATTATATGCAAGAAAAGGCCAGTTTTGGTCGATGACCAGGGCACCATTTGAATAGAGTCGAGTATATACCTCCCATGCCTGGTGTGGTGCAGAACATGGTCAAGAGGTACGTAAGAACTCTTTTACCACACCTGTGAAATTGTGCAGCCATAGGGCTTACCTGTCTCCCCAACATAGTCTATGTATAATTTTACTTTAACCAAGTGTCTTTCCCTCAATTTCGAATGACAAATTCTTGAGTTGATGTATTACAATTTTCTATATTAATTTTTTGAATGTTGTAGTAGGTAATTCCTTTGTATCACTTAAGCGTATTTGCCGAACATCAATTTTTGAAACTCATGCGTATAAAAGAATTTTGAAAAAATATGTTTAGTTCAGTTACCTTTAATATAGCCTCATTTTAATTTGTGTAATGCATGCTGCATTACCTTCATACAATATTAGCGAAATGATTTTAATAAAGAAAAACCCACAATCAATTGCATTCTCGGCTTGCTTTATAAAGTGCCAATAAGTGCCAATATCTCAGAGTGATTTCATGAAGTTGTCGTTAATGTTTGTCTTCCTGATCGCTATGATTAATTGTATCACCATAAGTAATACATACCCTATTTGCAATCAAGCTCTACTTGAATAAAAAATAGCACATTCGATTAGTTATTGTCTTGTCCCTTTTGTCTATAATAATTCCAGTCTATTGTTCTTTTAAGAATATTGTAACATGTGTTTGATTTTATTTCATTGTCTTCGTGTTAGTGCAAAACTATCTCATTGCATTCTCGGCTTGCTTTATAAAGTGCCAATAAGTGCCAATATTCAGAGTGATTTCATGAAGTTGCCGTTAATGTTTGTCTTCCTGATCGCTATGATATAATTGTATCACCATAAGTAATACATACCCTATTTGCAATCAAGCTCTACTTGAATAAAAAATAGCACATTCGATTAGTTATTGTCTTGTCCCTTTTGTCTATAATAATTCCAGTCTATTGTTCTTTTAAGAATATTGTAACATGTGTTTGATTTTATTTCATTGTCTTCGTGTTAGTGCAAAACTATCTCTTGTTAACAAGTTGACAAAAAATGTTATATTAAATCTTATGCAATTTGGCATAACTTTTTTAATGCACAGTATTATTTTTTTAAAAAAAATTGTAAACTAAACAATACATGACTAACAAAATTAATAGATGTTTATTATTTTCCTTTTAATTACCACTAATTGTTCTAAAATATGATATTTTAATTATCTTCAAAATTGTATCTTTTAAAATATTTCATATTTCTTCAATGAAGAAGATATCAACTTTTGGCTTAAATTTAGATGAATTATTTTATGCATTGAAATATAATATAAATTAATTTAGTATATCAAAAATTTTAAAACAGGAAACAAAAAGGGGCTCAAATTAGAAAAGAATGAGAATGAGAAACAAAAATGAATAGTAAATCTTATTAAATAAAAAAAGTGCAAACACTGAATGTGCTCAAATAGTTGCCAATTTAACTTTTTTCAACGACATAAATTTCTCTTCTTAATGACTTTAACTGGATTTTTTGTAAAGTATTTTTAAAAATTTTCATATCCACAATTTAAAAACTTAATTGTTTTATTCCTTATTTTGGAATTTTAAGAAAATTTTAACAATATATCTTATTAGCTCAATCATCTCATTATTGTTTTCTTGAATTGTAAACTTTGAAAACTTTTTTAAAAATTCAATTGGCTAACATATCAAATTAATTAAATTTTAAAATTAAAACCAATTTAAAAACTTTATTGATTATCACATTCCATAGTTTTGGAATTATTTATATTTTTAGAAAAATCATAGATTCTAAAATAATATTTGCTTTCTGAGTATTAGTAAATATATTTTTGTGTAATTAATATATGATTAAAGATATTTAATTGATATCTAGAAGTTAACTAATATAGGAATATGTGGAGAAATAAAAACTAAAAAAATAATTTGAGCATTTGAATTTTTTATTTTTTTTATTTGAACAATTATAAAATTCTCATTCTCTAAGTAATTTTTCGTACAAATTTAACTGTAAATTTATTTCAAAAAATAAAAAATACTAAAATCATATTCTACTATAACCGAATTGTGCTAATTTTATTAAAAGAGAAAACGTTACGAAACATGCCTTAGTTAATGGCCTTGTTTGGAATAAATGCTTATTTACTTATTTAGTTTAGTTTATTTTTATTTTTAGTAATGTTTTAAATATTTAGTTAAATTATTATATATTTTTTGACATTTTTTGTCAAAATGAGTCAAAAAAATAAATTTTTTTATTAAAATATAGAAGGTTAAAAAAATAAAAATAAATTAAAAAAAGTTAATAAACTAAATTTTATGTTACTTATTTTTATTTTAAATAATTTTTTTAAAATTTTAATTAATTTTTAAAATTTTTAATTAGTCACATCAAGACAATTAAAAAAAACAAAAATAAACAATATTCTAAAATTTTAGCACAAACAAGGCCATTGTGTTTTCGGGCGACAAATAAAAAAGCCGGCCCCGGCCGCGGCCCCGCTCTATTAAGCCTCTAGTGCTCCAGTGGAGCAACAATTCTACAGTCGGGTACGTATCAGTATCACCCGTATGCCGGCGTAGTGTTCCAAATCATTTACCCCTTCCGATTACGAGCCTCCCCGC
>JAUMHN010202844.1:0-21167 GCA_032360265.1 Heliamphora ciliata
TATATTGGACTGTCAGCTAAAAAGAAGCCAATGTATAATAGCAAGTAATATTAGGCAGACGAATCCAAAAAATTAACTCGACAAGGCAAAATTAAGTATGCATATTGTAAGACCCGGTCCCTTCGTATCAAATAATAATAATAATAATAATAATAATAGGTGTTTATTAATCGCCTTGGATTAGTTATACAATGGTAAACATATGTAGATCATCATAGAAATGGTGGCTGGGGGCAGTATCACTCATTTAGATGTTTCCATTCAAATTAATCCAATCCTGGGCAGATTTGTCGTGGGTTATAGAGGTTGTGGCAAGTAATGGCCTTGGCATTTGTGCCAAGGCTTGTTTGAGAAGTTTTCCTCTTCCTCTCTCTCTCTCTCTAATGTTGGAGATTCTAGGTTCCAAAGCTTCCTTCCTCTCTTTCTTTACTTCCGGCTTGGATTCTGGCGATGCCATAAAGATGGAAGTCAACCTACTCGACGAGGGCTTCATATCCATCCGAACGAATTTTGATATCAACGATTTTAGGGCTTCCGCGGGAGGTCAAGCTTCGAGCTTTTAACTTAAGGAGGTAGGATTCTAGACTACCTTGGTTTACATGTATGATTTATGTGATTAAATGCGTCTTTATTGATTTAAAATAACTTAAGAGATGTTGTTCATGCTTAAAACCCTAGTTTATGTTTTTTTAAGGCATGAGCTTTTAATTGATTTCCAATTTCTTTTTTTTTTTTTTTTGAAAACAAGAAGAAGTTATGGAATGTCACAAAAATGTGGATTTTGTTAAATTTTTGAGCAAACCTTGAGGGTTGGAAGTTGATTTCAAGTAGTTGTTTAAATTGTTTATCATTGTGAGAATGTTGTAGATTAATCCATGGTTTTGGATTGTACACTTGAGGGGTGTTGTTGTTTATGTTTAAATAATTTATTAGGCGTACCAGAATAATGTGGTTAATTTGGGCTTACATTGCTCTTCGGTGAAAGTCTAAATATTTGCGCAAATAGGTGCTTCATTCATTCGGGTTAGCCTCCATAAATGAAGTGGTTGCCCAATTATGGGTGTTTGTTATTGTGACAAATTATAGAACTTCTGATTGCCTAGTGAGTCCCAGTGTACCCTAGACCTAGCTCAATAAGACGAGATTCTATAATTGTCAACCGTGTCCTTAGGGCTAAAAGATTGGTACATAGTTAAATCATTTGGGGTGGAAAATGGATCATTGGGAAACATTTTTGTTTGAGGGATTTCAAACCTTTGTAATTGAGAGAATTATATGAATACATGGGATTTTGTAAGAAAATTAGTTGAAAACCTATGTTTGGGTGTGTCATTTATATAATTGTTAATTACATGCCATGCATTTATCTTGTTAGTCTACTCATATTGGGCTTCGGCTCACGTTGTTAGAAGCAAGCATTTTAAGGTAATAGAGATGCCCTTGACATAAGGATAAGAAGGAAATGTATTTTGAGTTTTTGGAGTATATAGGACTAGCATGTGAAGTTTTATACTTTTGGCTTCGAACTATGTAATTTGAGTCATAAGATGTTTTTAAATTTATGGTTTATGTAGTGGATAGTGTATGGTTTTGTACTGAAACATCTTATCATTGTAATGGTTTTTGTGTGGAATTGGTGAAGCATGAAATTACCCTTTTGATGATTTAATGCTCTTGAATTGTAAGGCCTTGAGGCCAAGATCTCACCTTTTGCATGCTTGAATGAGAGTTGGTAGTATTCTTGGGTTTTTACACGTTTGAGAGTTATATTTCTCAGGTTTTGGATGGTTTTTGGTTCCTTTATCACATTATGACTCTTGTGGGTTGTCTTTGGACCTTGTTTACCTTGTTTTTTGTTGTCCTTTTAAATCACCCCAAGGGTCCCCAGATGCATGAAAATAGGTTTGGGTGTTGGTTTTAAAAAAGGGTGCTTGAAAAAGTAATGAGGCTCTCGGTTCCTCTATTGAGCGATGTTTTGAGGCCCTCAGTTGTTTTATAGGTTTTTGAGATGCTGCAAGCAGTTAAAGAATGCTCGATCGGTCTTGAGACCGCTAAAGCGGTCTGGACAGTTTAGCAAAAAAATTTCTTTTGTTTGTTTTGTTCCGTTTTAAAACCATTGCTTCTTTGCTTTAAACCTAGTTTTTAAGTGAGTTTCATGTCCAAATAAAGGCCTCAGGAGTTTTCTATTCATTAGTTTAACTCTCATTTCAAGACTCGTTTTAGTTTTGATGATTTTATTGGGAAAATGGGTTTATTCAAGGGTTTTCCTTTTTGGGTGGGCTCTCTCTCATGGGTTTACCTAAGGTGGTTCTTGTGCCTCAGGTTTAGGGGCGTGACAGATTGTTTTAAGAGCTCTAGGTTTGAATACCTAAGAGCCATGGGAAGGGGTTGAATCACCTTGTGAGGATAATTACGTGAGTTTGATATGCATGTGTTAATATGCTTTGATGATGATAGTGCGATGAAATATATTGTATGTGGACTATGTGTTATATTTGGGCATGGAGGATGAACCTCAGGATTGATGTGTCCTACCTTTGTGCATCTGGATTAACGAACATTAGGCCAAGTTAAAAATGCATTTAGCCAACGTGATTTCTAGCAAGGAATCTAAGTAGGTCACCCAAATTGACGTGTTACTCTTGTGGGTACACCTTGGTATATAGAAAGTGTTTATGTGATTTTGAAATGTTAAGTGTTATCATGATTAATGCGAACATTATTTGGGAAGAAAATATCAAGATGAATTTTATACTAATGTGTTTTGTAATTTCTTTCATATAAAAGTTATGCCTCCGAGACTAGAGTGAGGTCACAGTTGGGGTGGTAGCGTGGACCGTGGGGATACGCTGGTTCCCGAAGTTGGGGATGCCACTATACCACAAGAACTAGTTGGCATGGTAGATTTCTTACGAGAGATGATGAATACAATGCGCCATCTAACTGAGGCCGCTAGGGGAGGAGCTAAGGTACCCGAAGCTAGGGCGACAGTTGCGATGCATGAGTTTCGACGTCTTGACCCTCCTACCTTTGTCTGAGATCTTGACCCCAAAGTGGCCACTGAATGGCTTAAACTCGTGACGAGGATTCTTGACATGCTTTTGATCATTGAAGATGACTTGTGGGTGGCGTTTGCTACATTTCAGTTAAGGAGAAACGCGCATGAATGGTGGAAATTTGTTAGAAACACCGTGGAGGGTACGTGGGTAACTTTTGCCAATGTATTTCTGGAGAAATACTTCCCTGAGTCTTCTAGAGACCTATACCGAGAGGAGTTCCTTTCCCTTACCCATGGAGTGATGACTGTGGTTCAGTATGAGGCAAAATTCACTAGCTTGTCCTACTTTACACAGGAAGTCGTGGCTACAGATGAATTGCGTGCAAAGTGGCTTGAGACCCACGATCAAAGATTGAGTGACTACGTTGAGGATGTGAGTATTCACAGATTTGGTAGAATCAACTATTACCATAGAGAATACCTTGAATAAAACACGTAAGGCTAGAGAAGTCAGGACTGAGCAGGGTGGGACGAGCGTGTAGTCTGAGGGGCATCGAAATAAGCAACAGAGGTCATCCGATCCCAGTTCTTATCCTAAAGGATCATATTAGCAACATTCTATACTAGCACCCTCTGTAGCTTTATTAGGACTATTGGATCAGATGGAGATTGTTTGCTTTTGATGCAAGCAACCGGGACATCGTGTGTTAGATTGTCCACAGAAGGGACGGTCCTAGAGTTCTACACATGTTCAGTCCTAAGAGAGAGAGCCACTAGTGTGTTTTGGGTGTGGCCAGACAAGGGTCTTTCGTTAGAATTTCCCTCAGGAAGGGAATGTTTAAAACCCAGTAGGTACCCCATCAGCTTAGCCTACGCTGGGATGACAGATCTTTGGACAGCCATAACAACAGCCAACAACTCAGACTTCTAAAGCCGTAGAGGGTACCGCTTCGCCTTAGTCCGTACGACAGCCAATAGTACAGGGGTATAGTAGGCAGGTCACCAGTTGTACGTGACGCTTCAGCTAGCACTTCAGTCATCAGAGGTACTTTCTTAGTGTACCCTTCTTAGACCAGTGTTCTTATCGATATAGGACCATCACATTCTTTTATCTCGTCTACTTTTATGTTCACTTTGGGGCGAGAGGTAGACACGTTGGGTAGCACCTTATGTGTAGAGACTTCGATTTGTGGGAACGTCACGTTGAAACGGGTTTATAGATTTTGTGAGTTAGAGATCGTCGGTCATCGTTTAAAGTTTGACCTTATCATCCTTGACATGACCTCTCTTGACATTGTCCTCGAAATGGATTGGCTGACCACCTATCGTGCCAATATCGAGTGCGATCAATGAAGGGTAATGATTTGTACACTTGAAGGTGATATTTTTTTGTCTCACGAGTGACCGGGATGATGGTTCGTTGCCCTTACCATGTGATGTGTGAAACTGGGAAAGTCATAACTTTCTTTTTGTTGAATGAGGCCATTGTTACCTATGGGGAACTCCCTCTTATCGTTTGTGACTACCCTGATATCTTTTCTGATGATCTATTTGAGTTTCCACCACGTCAAAAGGTAGAATTTTCTATCGACCTTATACCGGGAACCGCGCCCATCTCGATGTCACCTTACCGTTTTGCACTGACAGAGTTACAAGAGTTAAAGATACAACTTCAGGAGTTGCTAGAAAAGAGTTTTATACGTTCGAGTACATCGCCGTAGGGAGCACCATCTTTATTTGCAAAAAAAAAAGGACAGATCCTTGTGGTTGTGTATCGATTATCAAAAATTGAAAAAGGTGACCATGAAGAATAAGTACCTTACGCCTAGAATTGACGATTTGTTCGACTAGGTGAAAGGTTCAAGCTGCTTTTCAAAAATTGATTTGAGATCGGGCTATCACCAATTGAGGATTCAAGAGGATGACATTACAAAGACCGCTTTCTGTACGCGATATGGTCACTATGAATTTTTGGTCATTCCCTTTAGTTTGACGAATGCTCCTGTGACATTCATGGACCTGATGAATCAAATCTTCTACCCATACTTTGATAGATTTGTAGTCGTGTTCGTGAACAACATCCTCATCTATTCACCATCGCAAGAGACATATGAGGATCCCTTGCGTATTGCGTTACAGCTTTTAGTATCAGTTGTATGTGAAATTTGAAAAATGTAAGTTTTGGTTGTTCGAGATGAAGTTTCTTAGACATGTGATTTCGGGGAATGAGGTAGCAGTGGATTCGGCAAAGATTGACGCTCTAATGGATTGGGAACGACCGAAGAGTGTGTTTGAAATTGAGAGCTACTTGGGACAATTTGTAGAATACTTTTCTCAATTAGCCTCTTTAATGACTCGTCTTACGCGTAAGGGGGTCTAGTTTGTGTCGAACGAGTCTTGTGAACTCACATTCTAAGAGTTAAAGAAAAGGTTGACCAACGCATCTATATTAATCATATCGGAGTGAGGGTTGGGTTACATAGTTTATTATAACGCTTCACACGACGGCTTAGGATGTGCTTTGATGCAACAAGGCAAGGTGGTTGCCTATGGTTCTTAGTAGTTGAAGACACACGTAAAGAACAACTCGAAGCATGACTTGGAGTTAGCAGCAGTGATTTTTTCCTTAAAGGCGTGGCGACGTTATCTGTATGGTGAACACTTTGAGGTTTTCTCTAACCACGAAAGATTGAAATACCTTTTTTTCTCAAAAGGATTTGAATTTACGCCAGTGCAGAAGGATGGAACACATGGAGGACTACGATTTTGATCTTCAATATCATCTAGAAAAAGCCAATGTCATGGTGGACGATCTTAGCAAGAGGTCTCTCAGTTCTTTAACTTGTATTGCCATACGAAAGAGGGTTATGTTGGGAGAGGTTGGCGAGTTTGGTTTACGTCTCGGGGAGACTGATAAGAGTGCGACCTTATTTTCTATAGTTTCCCAACCTACGCTTATCTCTCGTGCTATTGATGCCCAATAATCAGATCTAGAAACTCATGTGTTTACGAGATTGTGTTACAAGTGGTGAAGGCACAAAGGGGTGGGCTTTATTTCCTTACTAGAGTTTGAGGTTTGTGGGGAGACTCTTTGTACCAAAGTCATATCGTGAGGATGTGCTTCGTGAGTTCCACCATTCGCGTCTCGCAGTGCATCCAGGAGGCACTCAATGTATCATGATTTGCGTCGTCAGTTCTGGTGGAAAGGGATAAAGAAGGATGTTACTCTTTTTGTCTTACAGTGCATTAGTTGCCAGCAAGAGAAGGCAAAACACCAAAGTCCAGCAGGTTTGCTACAACAGTTGCCAATGTCAGAGTGAAAGTGGAAGAATGTTACGATGGACTTTGTTTCTGGACTTCTAAGGTTTCTAAAGGTACAAAATGCTATATGGATCATAGTTGATAGATGGACAAAATTGACACACTTCCTTCCTATGCGTATGACAGATTTTCTGGATAAGTTGAGTAAACTGTACGTGAGTGAGATAATTCGACTTTATAATGTGCTAGTGTCTATAGTTTTCGACTGAAACCCACGTTTTATATCACGCTTTTAGTAGAGTCTTCAGTCGACATTAGGGACGAGCTTAGTTCTCAGTGCCGCTTTTCACCTCCAGATAGACGGTCAGTTCGAGCGTACTATTCAGATCTTGGAGGATATGCTACGAGCTTACGTGTTTGATTTTCGTGGATGTTGAGAGAATCATCGACCGTTGGCAGAGTTTGCTTATAACAACAGTTATCAGTCGAGTATCAAGATAGTGCCTTTTGAGATTTTATGTGGTAGACCTTGTAGATCACCCGTGTGTTGGACTGATGTAGAGGAAAATGCCGTGTTGGGGCCCGACTTGGTGCACAAGACAACAGAGAAGATTGCTGCGATTCACCAATGTTTAGTGACAGCCCAAAGCCATCAAAAGAGTTATATAGATAGAAGGCGGAGGTCATTGGAGTTTGAAGTAGGGGACCACGTGTTTCTAAAGGTCTCACCATGTCGAAGTTTGATGAGATTTGGTCATAGCGAAAACTTATTGTCTCATTTTATTGGACCGTTCGAGATCCTTGAGAGAGTTGGAGAGGTGGCCTATCATCTTGCTTTACCTCTTCAGTTATCATCCATGCACAACGTGCTTCATGTTTTAATGCTTCGAAAGTGTTAGCAAGACCTATCACACGTTCTAGATTGGGCCCAATTGCGAGTAGAGGACGACATCTCTTATGAGGAGCAATCGGTGAAGATTCTTGATACGAAGGAGCAAGTTTTGTGCTGGAGGACCATTGCATATGTTAAGGTCTTGTGGCTTTATCATGGCGTTGAGGAGGTGTGGCGTTAGGATTTTGGGGGTTGTGAAAATATTTCAAAAATAAGGGATTCAAAAGATGTTATGAAAAAAATTTTAACACCTTGAAACCCAAATTTTGAAAACCCCTTTTTGTTCAAAATAGAGCCGCCACTTAGTTTTTGAAAAAAACTAAGAAAAACAAAAATGGCTTATTGATCTTTAAAACATTAACCAAAGAAAGAGGGTTCGGTGGCTAAGGTACGAATTGGGAAAGGTGTCAAGCACCCCGCTCGCCCAACCATAAGGTTGACCTCTACTAATCATCATTGATTCTTTAATATGATTTCTCAAATGCATACAAATAAAAAAAAATAGAGGTAAAGAGAGAATATTTAAAATCAAATATGAAAAATACATAACATATGTACATAGCACTCCAAATCAAAACAAATAAAGGGATAAAATTTTAAATCCTATGACATGTAATTTCTAGTTAAAGAATACATAGAACACTCTCACATGTAATTTTACTAAAATAAACTAAATTATCATGATTTAAACACAAGAACAAAACATGCTAGAAATTATTAAAATCACGTAGACATGGATTGCTACAAAACAAGTTAAATTAGACTATCCTAAATATGAATTCAAAAAAGGAAAATAAAACATGCAAATTACCAAAACACACCAAATTAGCATTAACATGATGGATACCTAAAATATATATAAAATAAAAGATATATAAGAAATCCCATAAAATGAAAATGTGCAAAAGGAACTTACACTAAAAAAAGAAAAGAAGTTAGAAAACTATTAAAAAGGAAAGCTAGTTATCCACATTTATATTTTAAAAAGAGGAGAAAATGAAAGATGAAAGAAAATGAAAAGAAAAGAAAACAAAAGAGAAGAAATTTACATTTTTAGAAAATATAGCTTAAAAATCTTTTTATGAATTTTGGATTCAACAAGGTAAAAGAAAAATGAGGTAAGTACTGTGAAATGAAAGTAAAATTATCATTAGAAAGGAAGAAAAGGAAAAATAAGTGGAATACTAGTAAGGAGAAAAATAAAGGTAAATAAAAGAACAAGAAAAAGGGACTTTAAAAGAGAAAAGTCTACATTATAAGAAGAAAAGAAAAATAAATGGAACATTACAAGAAAATTAAATTATATTAAAAGAAAAAGGGAAGGTAAAAGAAAATGAAAAATAAAAGCTAGAAAAAAAATATTAAGCTTAAAAGAAAATGTAATAGAGTATTAAATTAATGTTACAAGAAAGAAAAAGGAAATGAAACAAAATGCTAGAACATTAAGTTGAAACTAAGGGCTGCATTGAACTAATTATTACAAGAAGATAAATACTAGAAATAGAAAGAAAAAAGAAAAGAGAAGAAATACTAGAAAAAGAAATTGAACTATCATTAGAAGAAAAGAAAAGAAAAAGAAAACAAAGAAAATGAAAGATAAATAACTAGACAATTATTAGGAAATGTGAATATAGTATTAACAACAATATTCACATGAATGTTAGTGCATTAATAATAACAATTAACATAGCAAGCTGTAATTGCCAAAATATATTAGCACTTAATTTGATGAATGGATTAAAAAAAGACAATGTGCTTAGTGTGAATGTGTAAATTAAGCAATTAATTAAAAAGACTGAACTAAATGAAGCAATTTAAACAATAAACAACGTTGATTACGTAAACAAAAGATATACACAAATTGAAATTGAAAATTAAACCGATCATTCTAAGAGAGGGAAAATGGAGTTTAGAAAGATTGGGGATCCAAACAAGGTACCTAGATCGCTAAAGAATCCTCGAGTCAGGGAATAGCAATTCAGCCCTCGGGCGATGATCCAAGCTAGGGTTTAAGGACTTCGGTAGGGTTTCGGAGTCGGTATTTCAGCAGGGCTTCGGCGTCGGGGATCGGATTTCTCGACGACTCGGCAGAGCTTCTCTCACTAAACCTCTCACTAAAATTCTGTCCTTCGAAAACGCACCAAAGGTACGGTATTTATAGAGTTCATCAACCAATGAGGTGCTGCCACATTTTAGGGCATGTCAGGCCAATTGGAGTTGGCAGTCGCCGTAATCTAAGTTAGCGGTCACCATGTTTTTGAAAGGTTCCATAAAGTTCTATAGCGGTCGTCACAATACAAGCTGGCGGTTGCCGGGTTAGAGGTGGCGGTCGCCATTTTTTGCTAGGGTTTCTAAGAGGTTCTATTGGTGGTCGCCACAATGAACATGGCGATCTCCTTACTTGGGCAGCAAGTTTCGATGGTTCGACAAAATTTTATTGGTTTGAAGGTTTCGGGTTCAAATACCGAGCTTAGGTCACTTATTGAGAATCGAACTGAAGCACTATTTCACCGATTTTCATCATCGAATTTACCTAAGATTAGGCGGGGTCAAATTAGGGTGTCTATAGTTGCCCCTCTTTGATACTCGTGAAAGAAGTTATATTAAAGACCCAGGGACAACAACCATTTCACCGAGCCGTCAATCTTAGGCCACAAACGCACAAGCATGCATATTATGTTGGTCGTACTCGAATTTCCATTGAGCTACCTACGTACCCCTTTTGCTAGGGATCAGACCAGAATGTAGTTGAAGGGGAAAATTGCAAGGATGTAAGATAAGAAATATGATGCAAGACAAGTATAGTGTAATGCAGACATGCGAGTCAGTTTAAGGTCATGAGGAGGACCAACGAGTCAGTTTAGGGTCGTAAGGAGGACCGATGAGTCAGTTTAAGGTCATAAGGAGGACCGGTGAGTCCGTTTAAGGTCGTTAGGAGGACCAACGAGTCAGTTTAGGGTCGTGAGGAGGATCGACGAGTCAGTTTAAAATCTTGAGGAGGACCGATAGTTAGTTTAAGGTCATGAGGAGGACCGAAGAGTTAGTTTAGGGTCGTGAGGAGGATTGACGTGTTAGTTTAAGGCCATGAGGAGGACCGACGAGTCAGTTTAGGGTCCGAAAGAGGATCGACGAGTCAGTTTTGGGTCATGAGTAGAACTGAGAAAGACATTGAATTAAAAGGTTGAGTTAAGAGTTAAAAATTCGGGACGAGGTGCGGGATAAAGATAATTAAAAGCCAAGTTACGGCTTAAAATTTAGTTTGTCGGGAAGAAAACCGCACACACAAAGATCTTTTTGAATTATTTTTGGAAAACAAATACACTCAAAACCATTTTTTGGAAAAGCTCTTAAAATCATCTTTAGAAAAACACACACTAAGTAAAAAAAAATTTAAAGAAGAATAACTAAAGATTTTTTTCTAAAAATTATTTTTGCTAATAAAACGAAAAGAACATATTAATAAAATAAATGCATACAAATAATGAGAAGATAATATATGCATTAAAAAGTCCCAAACAGCTCATCTCAAACCCCAAAACGTCATAATGGCAAACTAACCTGACGTGACCTTTGCCAACTTGGGGGTCGCCAAGCCCAAACCCCTCTGACATGGCGGCCGCCGGGTAAAAACCCCTACAACATGACGGTCGCCATGTGTCCCTTTGCCAACATAGTGGTCGCCAGAATATAAGGTGGCGACCGCCACTTCCATACGCTCAAAAGGTCCCCCTAGGCACGCGGTTTCGGTTCATTATCTCATATCTTACTCTCTCTCTAGCACTCTCACTCCCTCAGATTCTCTCTAGACATTCTCAAACTTTCTCTTACTTTCTCTTGATCTTTAAGGTTTTTTTGCCTCGTTCTCTTTGACACGAGATGCTTACTTTATTGTTCGTGATCCCATTCCTTTTCATGGCGGGTCAGGGCCAAGGGGACGATGATTTAGGGGCATATCAGGGCCCCTCCGCTGTTGGGAGTTCTTCCACGGGGACTCTTAGAGGTACGACCTCCAGTCTTCCTGCTGGCGGAGTCACATCCACGCAGCCCACTGCTACGATAGATGCTCTCGTACTCAAGGAAGAGCGTGCCACCCATCGGGCTGCTGAGGAGGCACGGGCTGCCACCGAGACACAAGCGGCTGCAGATGCTGCTGCTAAAGCCGTTGTGGCCGATTTCTTTGATCCTGATGCTGGAGAGGGTCATCCGACGCCCTTCGACCCGCATACTTACGCTCCACTACCCCATCTTGTAGTTCCATGCGGGATGAGACGCTACGAGCCTCCCACCAATGCGGTTGCTGTCGATGTTCTTTTGCGGGAGCTTGGCCACCATATTTCTCGCCGGCGACCTTCGGTATGTACCCTATCCTTACTGTTTTAATACCAAAGTATGATACATCAAACGTAGACGCATACCTAGGATCCCCCATATGATGATGATGTGATTTGATTATGATGATGAATGATTGTTTGTGCGACTTGTTTGAAATCTTAGCTTAGGTACCTATGCAATGGCGATTAAAACAGTAGGGTCACTTAGAATTTTTGAACAAATAATGAAATGGGAACTTATGTTAGTGGAAAATGACAAAATAAATGGCTTGAATTTTTATTTAGGAAAAACATAAAAATTTAAGGGGGAATTTTTGTTTTTATTTTTATTTTTGGGGCATGAAAATTAAAGGGAAATTTTTCATCAAAAATCCTAAAATTAAAGGCAATTTTGTCAAAAATTTCTAAAATTTGGGACAAATTTTTCAAAAATCGCAAACTCTAGAAATCTAAGAGGTATATCTCCAAAATCATGAAATTTAGAAAAAAAAAATTGGGAATCCTTTAGAAAGAAAAATTTTTGGAAAGAATTTAGAAAATTGGGGCAAATATTGAAACAAAATCCTGAAAATTTTTTTAGAAATCTTTAGAAAATCTTTGAAATTTTAAAAACTTTAAGAAAGATTTTTGAAAAATTCTAGGAGAAAATTTTTAGAAAATCCTAAAAAATTTTAAGAAGAATTTTGAAAAGGACTTTGAAATTTTTAGAAAAACTTAGAAAATTAAGGAAAATTTTTGAAAAAGTCTTAGAAATTTTTTAGAAAACCTAGAAAATTAAGAAAAATCTTTGAAAAAGACTTAAAAGTTTTTTCAAAATTGAGGAAATTAAGGAAAATTTTGAAAAAGGCTTAGAAATTTTTTATAAAACCTAGAAAATTAATGAAAATTTTTGAAAATGACTTAGAATTTTTTAGAAAATTGAAGAAATTAAGGAAAGCTTAGAATTTTTTAGAAATTTGAGGGAAATTTAGGAAATTTCTTAAAAATCTTAGAAGAACTTTAAGAAATTGTTGAAAATATTTAGAAAATTCTAGAAATTTTAGGAAGATTTTTTTTAGTTATTATTATTTTTTTAGAAGATTGGGGCAAATTTTCAAAAAATTCATAGGAAATTAATCCTAAAAGGTTATAGTAAATAGGGGCAAAACACAAATATCGAAGGAAAAATATTATTTTATTATTATTATTATTATTTTTTTTTTATTTGGAAGAATGATAATCACAAAAGATAGAGATTTGCCTAGCACGTCAGGGCTTAGGATTCCTACTCTCGAAGGGTGATCACTTACTCACGAACCTAGGGTAGGAAGATTTACCTGATTTATCAGGACTTGAAAGAACTGAAGGGTCGTCACTTACACACGAATCTAGGGTAAGAAGGTTTGCCTGGTTTATCAGGGCTTGAAAGAACCGAATGATCGTCACTTACACACGAACCTAGGGTTTTGCTTTTGGTTATCTACTGCATATTTCCTATGTTTATGTATCCTCTATTTGTCTTATCTTTTTAGGCTGGTAACTCTGCCTCTAGAGAGGTATTAGAGTGGTATGATGCCCTCCCTGCTCCTACCCGGGCTTATATTGATGCCTCCAGCTTTGCTCGACTCATACCCCTGTTGGGTAGGACGAGCAATGACCGGGTCATTTTAGCGGCTTTACCCCTCCATCGGGTCAGGAAATCAACAAAAGACTCCCGGCTCTCCTGTCGAGTTGTTTCGAGCTCTCTAGTGGTGACAACTAGCTGGACATTATAGCTTTATTGGCTGACAAATGCCATAGCTATGTCCTCCCAAGTTCTGGTCTTTGCTACATCGAGGGAGAGGAACCATTTCTGGGCTGCCCCAAAAAGAGATCGATGAAAGAGTTGGGCCTTCAATTGGTCATCAATTCCCATTGGCGATAGGGTACCAACATACATTCGAAAATGAATTCTAGGATCCCCGGTCCCGTCGAACTTTTTCTTATTTGGCATTTTAAACTTTTCTAGTAGCTTAGCGTTTGGGAACAAACATAATCCTCCCACATCTAACATGTACCCTTTGATCCCTTTGGCCTTTCTAAGGACCATCTCCATCTAGTCGATCTTCTCAACCAATGCAGATTCTTTAGACTGAGCAGTATTTTCTTCCTCAACTATCACTTGACGAGGGACCCGTGGTGGTGGTAGAATAACTTGCAGTCCATCGAGGACCTGATTGTAATCCCAAAGGTCTTCTGCATTCTCATTTGTGTCTTCCAACTATCCGTTCACAACGGGCATACGGGCCTGAATCGCCCGGATCTGCGCCTGACATTGTACTTGAGCTTGGGTCTGCTTCTCTGCGGCTCTCTGTCTATCAGTGATTGCCCTCATTAGGGTTGCCAAATTCATCTCGTTCTCTGCCATTTCAGTTGACTGTTTGAATGCCCTACAGAGTCTACCTGTCACTGATCTTTTCCAAACCCGTGTTGACTATACTTTTCTTGGCCCAATGGTAAACCCACAGAGAAATTTGGATCCTAAAAGCAGAATAACCAATATAAGACACTTTCCGGACAAATATTCTGACAACAAATTAGCAAATATCTCGGATACCCTAAAACAGCAAATCATGAGCAGATAAACACAATGCCCCTGTCGGGCTCTTCCTGGTAGCATAACAACAGGATGACCTGGGATGACGGCTAAGGAGAAGATTAACCAACTTTTAGAGGGAAGGTTTATCTAAACGGCCAGCACTCCGATAAGAAAAATAGTTCTAACCCTCAAGAGACCAGCTCGATCTAGATTTTTAGGAAAAATGGGCAGGCATAACGGTAGGAAACTAACTCACACGGCTATGACAAGGGTATCCTAAACAAAGGCAGAGGAAGCCAACAATCCGGGAAGAACTCAAAGGAGAGAGAAATTACCATACGGGTATGACCCCAAGAAGAAAGCTACGGTGTGAAAACCGAACATGGTGGAAACGAAGCCCGGGTAAGAACCCGAAGAAAAAACTAACCTAAGACAAAGGATAACAGAAAATCCGGGCCAAATTCGAAAGAGGGACTAGCTTAAACCCGAATAAAACAATCTTAACAATATACAAACAAAACATGCAATGAAGAAAACACAAAAACCTACTAGGGTTAGCAACACCTATTGGGGGGTCTAAATTCACTATATGCAAAAGGCCGATTTTGGTCAATCGAACAGGGTACCTTTTGAATAGAGCCGGGTATATACCTCCCATGCCTGGAGTGATGCAGGAAATGCTATAAAAAATATTTTAACACCTTGAAAATAAAATTTTAAAAACCCCTTTTTATTGAAAATAGAGCCGTCACTTAGTTTTTGAGAAAAACTAAAAAAAACAAAAATGGTTTACTGATATTTAAAATGTTAACTACAAAAAAAAAGTTCGCGGGCTAAGATAGGAATCGGGAAAGGTGTTAGGCATCCTGTTCGCCCAACTATAAGGTTGGCCTCTTTTAGTCATTATTGGTTCTTTAATATGATTTCTCAAATGCATGCAAATAAAGAAAATGAAGGCAAAAAGAGAACATCTAAAATTAAATATGAAAAATACATAACATATGTATATAGCACTCCAAATCAAAACAAATAAAGGGATAAAATCCTAAATTTTATAGCATGCAATTTCTAACTAAAGGATACATGGAACACTCCCACTTGCAATTTTACTAAAATAAACTAAATTATCATGATTTAAACACAATAACAAAACATACTAGAAATTATTAAAATCACGTAGACATGGATTGCTACAAAACAAGTTAAATTAGACTATCATAAACATGGTTTCAAATTAAAAAAATAAAACATGCATATCACCAAAACACACCAAATTAGCATTAACAAGATGGATACCTAAAATAGATATAAAATAAAATATACATAAGAAATTCCATAAAAAGAAAATGTGCAAAAGGAACTTACACTAAAAAAAGAAAATAAGTTAGAAAAATATTAAAAATAAAAGCTAGTTATCCACATTTATATTTTAAAAAGAGGAGAAAATGAAAGATGAAAGAAAATGAAAAGAAAAGAAAACAAAAGAGAAGGAATTTGTATTTTTAGAAAATATAGCTTAAGAATCTTTTTATGATTTTTAGATTCAATAAGGTAAAAGAAAAATGAGGTAAGTACTATGAAATGAAAGTAAAACTATCATTAGAATGGAAGGAAATGAAAAATAAGTGGAATACTAGTAAGGAGAAAAATAAAGCTAAATAAAAGAAAAAAAAGGGACATTAAAAGGGAAAAATCTACATTATAAGAAGAAAAGAAAAATAAATGGAACATTATGAGGAATACTACAAGAATATGGGAATTTGGCGACGAAATCTAGCGACAAAAATACATTTCGCCGTTAAAGATAAGTTAAAGGCGAGGAAATTCATATTTCATCGCTAAATAGAAGAGTTTTGGATAGAAAAATACCTTTTTGTCACCAATTGTGTTACGTTTTCATTGAGGCCAATATGTTTGTCGCTAATGATTTTATTTCGTCTCTAAATAAAAGACTTTTGGCAAGAAAAATACTTTTGCATCGCAAATTGCATTATGTTTTCTACGATGCCATAGTTTCGTCGCTAATGACATAAAATAAAATTAGTAGGAAGCATCTTTAAGTTCGTGCCATCTTTTTTTCATAGGCGACAAAAATTAATTCCGTCATTAAAACATCTTATAATAAAATTACCTAGTTTATTGTGAACAAACCAACCATCTTCAACTACTCTCATTTTGCTCATGTAAGTGTATACAAATTAAAATTTAAAACATATTTTTAGAAATATAATTTTTAGTTTTGAAGATATATACTTATATTTTTAAGATTTTAGTATATTTATAATTATAATTTTAAATTTAAGTTAGATCATAAAAATATAAAAATAAAATTTAAAATAATATATTTATGTGATTTAATGATATGCCTTAATAATGATGAGGTTCCGACTTTAGAATTTACACTTGCATAAGATACTTTTACTTATGAGACAAATACTAAGTTTTGATTTTGTATAATGGTTTATTTATTTATTTATTTATAGTAATTTTTTATTGTTTAATCTAACTATCGGATTTAAGTTCTCATCTTGCTTATGTAAGTGTATACAAATTAAAATTTAAAATATATTTTTAGAAATATAATTTTTAGTTTTGAAGATTTATACTTATATTTTTAAGATTTTTGTATATTTATATTTATAATTTTAAATTTAAGTTAGATCGTAAAAATATAAAAATTAAAATTTAAAATGATATATTTACGTGATTTAATGATATGCCTTAATTATGTTGAGGTTCTGACCTTAAAATTTACGCTTGCATAAAAGATTTTTACTTATGAGACAAATTCAAAATTTTGATTTTGTATAATAGTTTATTTATTTATTTTTATTTTTAGTAATTTTTTATTATTTAATCTAACTATCGTATTTAATTTTGGGAGATTTAATTTCCAATCCCATTTATGGTACTTATTTGAGGTTAAGGACCATTTAGTAAACAACTAATCAGCTAAGTCTTCATTTTTTCCGTCGTGCCCAAAATACCCCCATTTATTTATTGCATCATTCTCGCGAAAGTTATATACAAACTCACAACGTATATTTTCTAAAATAAAACAGAAATCTGACTTCCCAATAAAGATCTTTGAAGCGTGTAAAAATCATAGTTTCCATATAAGAGGAAAAATGTAAAAATCATTGTTTCCATATATCTTCGAAGCCTTCATTCAACTTTTATGTATCTAATGATGTAAAAATCACATACTAGAACTTCGTTGAGACAAAAACCACGAAGTCTTCGAAGGCGCCAAGCGTTCATGAAGGAAATGAAGACTAAGAGTAAGCATTTCCATATACCACTATGTGTTGTTTTGAAACCCT
The DNA here is from genome assembly GCA_032360265.1 of Heliamphora ciliata. Taxonomy (NCBI): domain Eukaryota; kingdom Viridiplantae; phylum Streptophyta; class Magnoliopsida; order Ericales; family Sarraceniaceae; genus Heliamphora; species Heliamphora ciliata. Next base: position 17,363 of record JAUMHN010202844.1, read on the forward strand.
CAATCAACATTGCTTTTTTCCATTTTCATTCAGTGGTAACATGAACCCTACATGAGCTTTGATTCCATTAACATTGCTTCTTTCACATTGCAAAGTCGTATAGTTTGAAAACCCTAGCTTCGGCGTACACTAATAAACATAGGGTTTCGAGTGTAAAGTCGTATATATATACATAACATATGATAATATGAGAATATATATTATTGACGTATACTCAATATACCATGTTATCATATGATCATGGGGTAAATAGGTTGTCTTCTCAGTTTAACATATTATCACTTTTTATGATAAATTGTCTTATTGAGTTAACATATTTATATTTGCATACAATGTGTCTTAAAAATTGTTACCATATTCTCATAAGTTGTCTGCATCGCCATTCTCATAACATAAAAAAAAAAGTATTTTAACAACCATGTAATTCGTACGCCAAAAGAAATATTCACAATTTTGTAAAATAAACTCTCTTGTATGCAAAAGAAAAATATTCGCATTTCGTATGCAATAAGTTGTCCGCATCGCCATTCACATAACATTAAAAAAAAAGAAGGCGTTTTAACAAAGAATTTATTTTTCTCAAAACAAAAACAGCTGCGCATAATAAACCAATAAACCAGATGACGAAAAAAATTGATTCCATCTAAATTTTATGGTTACACTTTCACTCTCCACCCACAAATAAACATTCATCATCATGCAAGCAAGAACACTAACCATCTATACAATGGATGAGTCTTGAACAGTCATAGAGTCATTATCGAGGCAGTTGAGAAACAGAATCCTGATGTGGTTATTGTTGATGATATTAGAACAGAAACTGAATTGCATGCATATCGCTCCATAACTGAGAGATGAGTTATGCTTATTGGTACTGCTCATGGAGATCAGCTGGATAATATGTACATGAAATATGGGATAGCTTTAACATTGATCCTTAACAAGGCTAGCATCGTGAAACTGCTAATGATTCCATTTATCCTCAATATATGACTTTTAAATTGATAACGTAACATTCCATAATAAGCTGCTAATCAATGATTATTAAGAATCTTTTATTCTGAATTAAAATGAATCAGTAAAGTTTACTCAATAATGATTACTCGAAATATTTAACTTTTCATTTATAAAATCGGAATATTTAACATTCTATTTCTAAGGTGCAAAATTTTGAAAGAGTAAAAAATTCATGGAAAACATTTTGAGGGTAAAAAGGTCCCAGATAATATTAAAAGGATCTCGTGGAATAAGAGTTCGTTGCATATGACCCATTCTTAAATAAGTTGCCAAAATAGGACCCTACACTAATTAATCCTTTAATTTTTGGACTTCTCACCTTGAGACGAGTTAACAAAATTTACTTTTTAAATTTTTATGCTAATTACATTTATATCGAGAAAGATTTTAAAAAATTAAAAAAATTCTAAAAAAAGATAAGAAAAGAAAAAAAATTAAAATTTACCTAAAATTTGTAAACTAAATTTAGAATAATCTTTTAATCTCAATTTATTAAATAAGTGAGATAATATATTTTTATCTTAGTTATAAAGAAACTGAGATAATAAATCTTATTTTAATCTCATTATTTTCTTTAAAACGAGATAAATGTAAATCTAATATAATGATAAATAATCTTTTACCTTTTCGAAACTTATTAATTAAAGAAATTTTCAAAATAAATAAATCTAATCAAATAAAACCTATTTATATTTTTAACTAAAAAAACCAAACGGTGTAATTTTGGGCGGAGATTTTGCCCCCCAAATCACCTCGAAAAACTTAAAGTCCCTCAGCTACGCCTAGGCTTTTTGTTCCCCTCCCAAGTCAGGCGTCTTTCTCACACACACACACAAAAAAAAAAAAAAAAAAAAAAGGAAAAAAGTCTTCAGCTCTCTCAGCTCTTCCCAGTCCCGTTCCTAGGGTTTTTTGCCCCCCTCTCTCTCTCAGCTCTTCTCAGTCCCGCTGCATCATTTTCCGTCGCTAGACCACAGGCGACGACCACCGACGATGACCACCGACGACGACCACATCCGTGACCGCCTCCTCATTCTTTCCTGCTTAAAAATTGCTGCCTCACTGTTCCGCCGCTAGACCACCATCGACGACCACCGGCGACAACCACCATTGACGACCACCGGCAACAACCACAATCGCCAATAGTTTTGACAATCACACCGGGTATGTATCAATATTACGAAACTCAGATCAGGTACTCTTTGTCGTTCTGTTCCTTTTATTTGATATTATATGTATCATTCCTTGTCATTTTGGTCCATTCTTTAACAGGTTTAATGTGCAAATGAACGTTGTTAATTTAGTTGATCTTTCAACTTCATCACTTTGGCTCTGTTCATTTTGGATTTGAGTTTGCTGCGCTGATGAGTCAAGTTCAATGTGATTCGTACCTCTCTGTTTCTCAGATTATTTTCCATTGTGATTTTGGCTGTTTTAGAGCTGTGTTTTTAACCTGTTACTTGGTAGTTTATAATTTGAAACTCTGGTACATTGCATTTTGAATTTGAGATGATTTATGCAGCTCAATGCTATTCATATGTCTCTGGTTTTTGAGAGATGATTTATTCAGCTCAATTCTATCCATCGACGACCACCAGGTAGGGTTCATTCTCTCCCTCTCTCTCATGTACTTTGATCTCCACTTTTATCTCTTTTGTGTATATATGTATATGTATGTATATTCTTAAACCACTACTCCATCTGTCTAGCTTTTGATTGCCAAGAAATAGACAAGATTTGAATTTAATTAATACAGATAAAGTTGCTAATACAATTCTTAATTATTGTTTTTGCGGGGATTTAGGAGCCACACCCAAGGCATTTCTTGAGCTCATGAATGTCAAAGATCTCACCTTTGCACATGTTAAATCTTATTTACAGGTAAATGGTTCGACTTGCATATGTACTCTCAAATTGGTCTTCTTTTAATGAAATAGAAATATTAAGCTAAAAAGAAAATAAAATAGAGTATTAAATTAATATTACAAGAAAAGAAAAGAAAATGAAACAGAATGCTAGAATATTAAGTTGAAACTAAAGGTTACATTGAACTAATTATTACAAGAAGGTAAATGCTAAAAATAGAAAGAAAAAAAAAGAGAAGAAATACTAGAAAAATGAATTGAACTATCATTAGAAAAAAAAAAAGAAAAAGAAAACAAAGAAAATGAAAGATAAATAACTAGACAATTATTAAGAAATGTGAATATAGTATTAACAACTATATTTACATGAATGTTAGTGCATTAATAATAACAATTAACATTGTAAGTTGTAATTGTCAAAATATATTAGCACTTAATTTGATGAATAGATTAAAGAAAAAGACAATGTGCTTAGTGTGAATGTGTAAACTAAGCAATTAATTAAAAAGACGGAACTAAATGAAGCAATTTAAACAATAAACAAGGTTGATTACGTAAACAAAAGAAATGCACAAATTGAAATTGAAAGTTAACCCGATCACTCCAAGAGAGGGGAAATGGAGTTTAAAAAGATTGGGGATCCAAATAAGGTACCTGGATCGCTAAGGAATTCTTGAGTCGGGGAATGGCAATTCGGTCTTCGGGTGATGATTCAAGTTAGGGTTTAAGGACTTCGGTAGGGTTTCGGTGTCGGTATTTCAGCAGCTCTTCGGCGTTGGGGATCGGATTGCTCGGCGACTGCAGAACTTCTCTCACTAAACCTCTCACTAAAATTCTGTCCTTCGAAAATATACCAGAGGTACGGTATTTATAGAGTTCATCAACCAATGAGGTGCTGCCACATTTTAGGGCATGTCAGGCCAATT